>CM055270.1:75415986-75589721 GCA_029237695.1 Conchocele bisecta | reverse complement strand
GAGAGTCCTCTGAGCGCAACGCTTCATAAGCCTTCGCAAGGGCTGCCTGGTGGTCTTCTCGGGCTTTCTCAACACCCGACCGTGCCTCTTTTTGAAATTCGGTTATTTTTCCATCTAGTTCACCAACCGCCGCTTCTCTGAGAGAGTCCTCTGAGCGCAACACACTATAAGCCTCCGTAAGGTCCGCCTGGTGGTCTTGTCGGGCTTTCTCAATGCCTGTTCGGACCCCCTCAACCCCCAACCGGGCCTCTTTTCCAAATTTGGTTATTTTTTCGTCTAGTTCGGTAAGTGCCGCTTCTCTATTGAGAGAGTCCTCTGAGCGCAACGCCCCATAAGCCTCCGCAATAGCCTCCTTGTGGTCTTCTCGGACCCCCTCAACCCCCACCGACCTGGTCTCTTTCAGAAATTCGGCTATTTTCCCGTCTAGTTCAGTAAGTGTCGCTTCTCTGTTGAGAGAGTCCTCTAAGCGCAACGCATCATAAGCCTCCGCAAGGGCCTCCGCAAGGTTCGACTGGTGGTCTTCTCGGACTTTATCAATACCCGACCGGGTCTCTTTTCGAAATTTGGTTATTTTTTTATCTAGTTCGGCAACCGCCGCTTCTCTGACGAGAGAGTCCTCTGAGCGCAACACCTCATAAACCTCCGTAAGGTCCGCCTGTTGGTCTTCTCGGGCTTTCTCAATACCCGACGTGGCCTCTTTTCGAAATTTGGTTATTTTTTTGTCTAGTTCGGCAACCGCCGCTTCTCTGACGAGAGAGTCCTCTAAGCGCAACGTATCATAACCCTCCGTAAGGGCCGCCTGGCGGTCTTCTCGGACTTTATCAATATCCGACCTGGTCTCTTTTCGAAATTTTGTTATTTTCCCGTCTAGTTCGGTAAGTGTCGCTTCTTTGCTGAGAGAGTCCTCTAAGCGCAACGCATCATAAGCCTCCGTAAGGTCCGCCTGGTGGTCTTCTCGGACTTTATCAATCCCCAACCGGGCCTCTTTTCGAAATTTGGTTATTTTTTCACCTACTTCGTTTAGTTCCGTATGCGTTTCTTCACGACTTTGTGTATTCACAGCCAGGGCATATTCTCTAAGTTGTGATAGTAGACTCCTGTGAATCTCATCCGTGGCCACCGATATAGTTCTATTGATCAAGGCCTTTGTTTTTTGGGTAGTGAAAAAGTCGCCCTCTGTCGGGATGAATCCCCCTTCTGTCGGTTCCAAATTCTTTGAATTTGTCACCCAATCGGAAGAACTACCTGGTCCGTATATACTCATTTTCAATAATGTTGATAATATATATATTACGAACATGCGTTTAATTCTAAATAATTTTCTTAAAATTAATTAATTTGAAATTTCTAGGACGACCGAAATCGGGTAATCGTTCTTCAACTTTCTCGCTTGATCATCGAGAATAGAGACCGTAAATTCGTGGATGTGTCCCGTTTCCAAAACTTTCATCTCGGGGTGTGGGAAGTCTAAGGTCACAGTCTCACCAAAGAAACAGTCGCTGGCGGGCACGGTTTTCAGTAATGTGCTGGGAGTGCCGTCTACCGTGTTGTTCGATGTGTTCACCCGATCCAGGTGCACCCCGAGAGTTTTTGTGAAGGCAAAGTTTACTGGGGTCATCCCAGTGATCGACCCCACAACAAACCGTTCACCCTCGTTGTAAGGGGGAGAACGGTTTAATCTTAACATTGAGGCCAACCCCGGGGTGATATCTAATTTTTTATAAACGTACAATGTCGCAAACCCCGTGGCTTTTTCGATTTCGAGAGCGGCTAAACCAGGAATCTTCTCAGCTATTAAAACTTGGAGATCTCCGAAACCCCAAAGGCCAGGACTTAATGTGGCAGTTGAATGAATAGGGTCCTCTAAATCTAAAGGATCTACGGCTCTAATTCTCTCGTACGTTTTGAGGTTTTTCCATCCAACCGTGAACGTGATTGATCTAAGGCCTACCCGGCGTTGACCGCATCAGTTGTCGATTGATTTTTGAAGTTCACAACTCCCTTTTTGAACATTAGTGATAGTAGCAAACATAATAATATCTTTCAATGGATACAAAAGCATTTAGCTTTAACTCTAATGCAAAGTACGCTGTCGGTGGTAAATACAAGCAAAAAGACGTTGTTAACCACCTTGTACACCCAACCGTAACGGTTAGACCGGCCAGTGGCTTTGCCACCAATTTCACTAACACGTTTGAGAAATATGTAGTTCCAAAGACTACTAGTCAAGATGTATTACTAAGATGGTAGTTTTCCCATATGAACTTCTGGCAGAACCAGCTAAATTTCGCTGTATGGTGCGCAACGGCCGGATGCGGAGTTTCGCATCAAGACCATTTGACATCCGAGAATATCATGCTCCGAAGTGTCTACAACTTTCACGTGTATTACACAATTAGGAGGATTCTCAAAGAACTAGTATTCCACTGCCTCAAGACGATGGCTGGGATCCCATTTCAGCGCATACGACCGTAAGGCGTTCGAAAGATTGTGTAGCGAATTTGGGTATCAAAAGACGCCGACTGGAGACAGAAAGTATATAACCCCCCCCCCGACCAACAGTTTAGGGTTAGTTCACCTTAAAGGCTTAGTTAGTGGGACCGTCTGGATAAAGTTCCAGTATATTTTCTCAGGGCTATGGAGCGCTCGAGGGGCCACCCCACCACCAGTTAGAAAAATGGCAACATGGACTAAATATAATTATAAGATGAATAAGATGACGTTCGGTGCTGAAGTGCTTGGTGGACTTGCGTGTAATGATGGTGATTGCCATTGGCTGCCTACTAAAGTAGCCCATGTGGAATACCTAGACCTGGGTGATACTCCACAGATGCGAAATGCTTGGACCACATTTATGTTAGATGAAAGCACTGGATTTACGCAGGGTGGGGTTATTCGTCTCAACGAATCCATTCGCATATACGTATGGGCAATCCTCGCCTCACAGAAGCAAACGCGCAGCGATATACTTGGTACAGGAACGGCCTTTGACGCGCAAAAACAGTTCTTGGCACTTGTCGAGGACGCCATCTCAGCTAAGGTGGACCTCCAGAAGGCGATCCAGAATTATCAAGACGTTTTGCAGACTGCCCCTGCACCCCGGTAGACTACGCATTTGGAATAGGTCTTTATATGGCGCCGAGCAATATGATACTACGAGACGACCCGGTTGACGGTTACAATAATCAGATCGTAGTCGCAACCACCAATCAAAAAATCGGCCGCAACGGGAACGTGAACACGGGTATCATCAAGCTCCCACCCAAGATGATCGGGCGCGGAGTTGTAAATTCAAATAAATTTGAAAAAGATTTCATAAAACCCCCAAAACACAAAATGGATACACATCCCTCAACACAATCGAACCCAGTACCCCCAATTCGTAAATTGGATGCACCATCGAGTTCCATCAACAATGTTGAAACACCAATCATCAACAATGTTGAAATTGGAAGCACAACACACGAGGAGGAGAAATTAGCGCTCGTCGTCGCCCTCGTGGCGATCGGATTATTTGCGCTTTGGTTTTAGGAACTCTCTGGCGAAGAATAGTAGGAGACCGGCGATTGCCACGATTAAAGCCCAAGTATTTTTGGCTAGCCATCCGGCCGTTTTGATAATATAGATAGCAGGTAAAAAGAAACTATACTTCCGATCAGTCCAGGTAGTGCGGCAGCCGCCTTTTTCGGCTAATTTAGCCAGAGACTGGCGAGGGCTTTTAGTTGTTTTTTACCCACTCCACCTTGGCTCCGCCTGATGGCGCGGGTGCTGGTGCGGGTGCTGGTGCTGGTGCGGGTGCTGGTGCGGCACCACCAGTGAAATGCTATAACTATGGTCGATATAGTCATGCTGATAGCAACGAGGATGCTTGCTATCGTGATGCCCTGTTCTCTGAACAGAGTGCGAAGACGCTCACCGAATGTCGTCTCCTCGTTCAGGACCCTCGAGATTGTTTCGCGGATCCGACTTATTTGGGTGCGGAGTGTCTCACGGTTAGTAGATGCAGCCTCCAAGCGAGCTTCTCTTTGATCCCGCAACGACCGCAGGCGTTCGGTGATCCGCTCGGTAGATTCTCTATCGTCACCAGCTTCCTCCAGTTTTCTTTCTTCTAGCGCGATATGTTCATCCAGCGACGAGAGTTTGGCGAGGTTACGGACCAGTTCGCCCCGGTCCGTTTGCATAGCCTTATCGAGTCCCCGGAGTTCGCGAAGAGGTAACGGTGGGTCATAGTTAGACCCTTGTTCGAGGATGAGTATTTCGTTTTCGCTGAACGTGGTCTCCACCGCGTTAATAACGTCGGTGGCCACTTGAGGGACCTCGCTGAGATCGCTGAGCTCGATAGTTTCTATCGAGGAGGCCGCCTTAGCTTCTAGGCTGTTAATGGTCCTTATAGCTGAGGCCCTCAAAGCAATCTTCTTATTCTTCTTCCAATCTACGAATCCTAGTTCGCTCCTTACGAGTTGGCCACCGCCCGGGTTTCCGGCAATGGTACCCAGCGCTAGGGGTTTACCGGTCCTCGTGTTGATGATTGGGAGATTTGATGCTGCTTTTAGTCGCAATCTACCGTTCAGATCAAATTTGAACTTGGAGTAGTCGCGACCGACATATGGGACCAGACCTTTTTCTGCCAAACTGTTGTAGTAGTCGTTTACAGCTCCCTCGAGTAATTCACGACTTTGACTAGTAGTAGCGCCACCTAATTCCCCCGCCCATTGGATTGGAACTGGAGGATTGTATCAAGGGCGTTTCATCATTATAATCATCTATGTCATAATCATCCTCATCCGCATCGACGTAATCGTCTCTGCCGATTTCATACATGTCATTATCGTAATCAGCCATATTAATTTCTTAAAATTAATTATGTATTAAAGACAAAACCATAAGGGTTTAATATAGTTTCACTAAATTATGTCTTCGAGTCAATACGGTCGCAAACTCAATCCATACCGCAGACTGCATGAGCCCCTCGGGGCAAAAGGCAAAAGCGTGAGACAGAGTGTCGTTATTACGAACACCCATCGACGATCGACCAGAACCAGCAGCTCTTGGTCCGCTTCCCCAACCTCGGAGCTAACGACGTCATTGTGCCGGGTACTGTTCGCCTCGCTTTCACTATTTCGCTGACGTCGACGGACGAGGAACGAACCGTCGTTCAGAACCTTGGTCGCGCCATCGTCAAGAAGACCATGATAAAGATTTCTGGTAATGAGGTGATGTCGATCGACGACAGCGACGTCTACCATTGTTATCAGGACCTATGGAAGACGGCGCAAGAGCGCGAAAACGCTGTCTATCAGGGTATTGACACCAGCAAAAATAAGAACGTAACCAAACTTAGAATCGGGGCTGTTAACAAGGTAGATAACAACGCGAGCGACAACGCGGCCGCGGGCGCCTACAGCAACCGCTTCTACATCCCGCTCGACTTTGAGTTGCTGGAGAGTCACATGCCCTACTATCAGAGCGCTTTGGCTGACCGCCTCGAATACGAACTAACGTTCAACGATTACGGACGAGTTCTCATAACCAGCGACATGTTATCGACGTATACGATCGATAATGTTTCGCTGGAGTACGACATGGTCACGATGCCCGAACTCGCGCGATTGATCAGAACCCAGTACGCCGGGCGCGTTGCCATACTTTACGACCGAGTTCTTCGCCATCGCATGACGAAAGACAAAGGCGACACATTGTGGAATATTAACGTCAACGTACCCGCCCGCTCGATGAAAGGTATAATGATGTTGTTCGAGGATGCTCGGTTCGCGTTCGGTCCTAGAAAAACCGACAAATTCTATAACCCCAAAATCACGAAGGTAGAGGTGACGATCGAGGGAGTTCCCAATCAACTCTACAGCGCGGGTCTTCGCGCGCACCAGCAGTGGGATGAAGTAAGAAAGCAGTTTGCTGCCGGCTCTAAGCGCTCTCCGGAGGTTGCAGCGGTTGCCAAAGACCTGCATCTCTCGGCCGTCTCCCTCGCGGAGTTCCTGAATACCAAATACGCGTTATGGCTAGACATGCGAGCCAGCGACGACGACCAAATACACGGCAGCGGACGCCAAGTTGAGAACGCTAGCGAGGGTGTGACGATCCAGATAACCAAAGAGGCAGACGGAGCCGGGCCATTGAACGTGTACTTATATATAATTACGGACGCACAACTCAACATCGAAGATGGCCGATACGTCTCAGCGATCTACTGATTTAATAAAAAAATCATCTAACGATTTATTAATTAATTTTAAGAAAATTAGCAATCATTCTAACGATTTATTAATTAATAAATTTGATAATTCTAAAGAATTAATTAAGAAAATTAGCAATCAATACCAATTCACGATTGGAGATGCCCACTCTGCCATAATATGTGGGCAGACAGGATGTGGAAAAACGGTTTTCATCCTAGACTTGCTCGAGGGCTCCTACCGCGATGCCTTTCGTCAAATTGTGATCCTGTGTCCCACTGTGCGGCACAACGATACTTATCAGCGGCGAACGTGGATATGGACCGACCCTGAGGTATACGTTATTGACCCCGGTGATAGGCTTCACGATTGGTTGCGTGGTTTATACCAAAGATTCCAGGGTGAGCCCACCCTATACGTGATTGACGATTGCTCGGCCAAAGGCGCGATGACCAAAAAGAAAGACATGCTCTCCGAGCTCGCATTTTCTGGCCGCCATGCTAGGCAAAGCGTATGGATATCCACTCAAAAGTACAACGCCGTCCTCAAGGATCTGCGCGAGCAAACGAAATGGGTCGCCCTCTTTCACTGCAAGGACCGAGACTCATTCGATGACTGTCTTCGAGAGAATGACGTTATCCCAACGCGCGAGGAGCGCCTGGAGGTTCGACAGATGCTTTCGGAAACTAAGCACGCCAAGCTTTTGCTAAAGACTGATCAACCAACTACTTACGAAGTTATCAATTAATTTTATAATTAATTAGCAATTACTGAACAAATGCTGAACAATGCTGAACAATGCTTAGCAATTGCTGAACAATGCTGAACAATGCTTAACAAATGTTGAACAAATGCTGAACAATGGTTAACAATGTTAACAATTTGGTGCTCCGCTGCGAGCTTTGTTGCGAGCATAATGGTGATCATAAGTATCGGGTGGTGCGCTTTGCAATATGTTAAAGTGATGAGACTTGTTAGAATAGTTAAATTAATTTTTAAGAAAAATGAACTGCGACGAACTTCTCGATCAGCTAATAGAAGAAACCTCAACTCCGACTGCCAACATAGATAATGATCCGACAGAGCAATCGGAATCAACTCCAAAGGCGGTTGGTATTGGGTTGAGTGCAACGACTCCGAATGAAAATGAAAATGCGGCGCGACGAGAGCGGCTAGCTGCACTGGTTGCTGGGGGACAATCGGAGCATTATCTCGGTAGGCGTCTCTCAGTTTTTCAGGTGGATAAGATGTCAGATGCGGAGATCGATAAAATGTATGCGCGATACGAATCTAGGTTAGGTGCTGAGATGACAAAAACTCTCGGATCGGCGGCTATTCATTTGTACGCAACCGCCGTTAGTATACTTCTCCCTATACCAAACACCGCGGGATTGATTGACGATCTAGAGACTGACCCTTTTATAGGTCACACTCTTAGAACAGCCTGCTGCTCAATTTATCACAAGTTTGGAATGTACTTAGCTCCGCTGACAACCGCGTTGACCACGGGTAAACACTGTCAATTTGGACATATATGCCCACGAACTATAAGCCCTGAAAATGATGACACAAGACACACCCGCGAGAGTGACGGAGTTGAACCCGATTGCTCCAACCCAATCGAACCCGAGTGTTACTCCGCCACTGGATGACATACCGCATATAAAAAATCACAAAAGACAGGCAGCTGGGCGGGCGGCGGCTGTCACCCGAAAAGTTAAACAAGATAAAATACTCGCCGAGCTTCGAGAGGCTAAACAGTCGTTGCAATCGGGGACGGAGACAGCAAAACATCTGAAGACAGAGTTGAGTACAACAACACCCCCAATTCACGAATTGGAAGCACACTCAACACCCAATCGAGGTTGGGCGAATCCGATTGAACCCAAATTCGTGAATTGGAGTTAGGTTGTTGGTGGTGGTCTGGCAGTTGTTGGTGCCCTGTGCGTGTGGAAATACCCCATATTATCGAAAAAGCAACCGGCCAGTGTTCAGAAGAAAGTTACGAAACACCAATCGCGATTGGACGCGCCCCATTTAAACATTGATCGCGACCCCTTTTATATGCAATAATTATAATGGCTGAACAAGATGGTAAAATGTTAGTGAATGCGCTTTATCACGCCGTGGTGATATCGGGTTTCAGTATCGGGTATGCTCGACTATCAAAGATGGCCCTAGGAGGATCCGCTCCCAAATTGGACTTTACTGTGAGAGACGTAGGGCTCGCGACCTTAGATGTAGCGGCCGCAGTTTGGACCCGAGATTATCTAGTTAAAGCTGGAATTCTACCAGTTAATATATGGAAATAAATGGCTTCAATCGCAATAATGATAGGTGGTACGCTCGTAAACGCATTGGCGTTCACCGGCAGCAACTTTCTATTCTCTAAACTACAAAACTCGAACGCGGATGAGGAGAGTACGCGTCACGATTTAGCTGTAGAACAATTCAATAGCGCAAAGGAAGCGTGGTCGGAAAAACGAACCGCCCATCTTGACTGGGTCAATGAAGAGCTTCGCCGCGAAAATCACGCCGCACAAACTTTTCAGAACGTTGAAGAAGCCAACCGCGAGTACGCGCTGGCATATCCGCAGAAAAGTCTCGCGCCGCTGGATTGCGAGCCCCAACTTTCAGATTTGTATGTACCGTCAGAGCCCCAAAAAGACCGCGAGATCGCGTTACTCGTCGTGGGAATGGGTGTGGTGGGGCTCGTCGGCTACTATATTCAATCGAGATTTTAAATTAATTATTTTAAATAACTTTTTTTATAAATATATATATATAGAACGATGTCAGTTGACGAATTTTATTTTGCTATGATTGATGTAGGCTACACTGCCCTTAAACACCGCATGGTTGGTGCAAAGGGTATGATTCGTCTGGCCCGAGATTCTCTCGAGACGTGGCGGGAGGACGAAAAAGTGGCCACCCTTTTCGCAAAGCGGATGTTAGATTCCTCCACCAATCCTGAGGGATTATATTTTCCCAATTTCCTTCAGAACTTAACCCCCAATCGCGATTGTACTTCCAATAAAGGTTTATTATTATCGACGCAGTTACCGGACGATCTGGCGAGGGCATGTTGGAGATTGTCAGATATATTAGAATACATCGCATACGATGAACACGCGCAAACTTAATACCAAACTATCGGTTCGCCTAACGCGCAAGCTAGCGAACGCGTACTATAGCCCCCGCGGCTACTGGAAGGGACTCGCTGCCATCAAGAACCTCGCGGCGGCGACCAAGGTTTCAGAAAACGCTGTCAAGGAATGGCTCAAGAAGCAGGCCATCTGGCAGATCTATTTACCCGCGCCTCACAATATTCCGCGCCCGAAATTCGACGTGCCGGTACCGAACCAAGTTCACCAAGCGGATCTCCTGTTTCTCCCTCACGATCGCGTCGGTGGTAAGACGTACAAGTACGCGCTGACAATCGTTGACGTAGCGAGTCGTTATAAGGGGGCTGAGCCGTTGGCCACTAAAGAGTCTAAGGAGGTGGCCGAGGCTCTCTCCCGAATATATAAGAGGAGTCCTCTCAAATGGCCGAATCTTCTCCAGGTCGATCCCGGCCGTGAGTTCATGGGCGCGGTCTCTCATCTATTGTCTAAGCACGAAGTTTCTGTCAGACGCGGCCGCGTCAACATCCACCGGGACCAGGGGATCGTGGAACGCTTCAATCGAACCCTGGCTGAGAGACTGTTCGGACACCAATACGCTAAAGAACTTGTAGACCCTCATTCGCGATCGACCGAGTGGGTGGCCAGACTGCCCGCCGTGGTCTCCGCACTGAAGGGAGAGGTGACCAGATTGATAGGTAAGAAGCCCTTAGATGCTATCAAGCTTAAAAGGGTGACGAGCGAGCTCTCTGCCGTCTCGCGCGGGCGACCCGTTGGTTTAAAGGAGCAACGGCTTCCATCAGATATTGACGTCCGGTACCTCTATCAACCGGGAGAGCTCGAAGATGGCAGCCGCCGCGCGACTGATCCCGTGTGGTCTCTCAATGTATATCATCTAGATCGATCTATTACCAAGCCCGATGAGCCCGTGCTCTACTATTTGGATGATGGGCCATCTCGAGGGTTTGTTCGCGAAGAACTTCTCGCGGTGCCTTCTGACACTCAGCTACCCCCGGATCGTCAGAGTCTTTAATATTCTCTCAGAGTTCTTTTTTTAACTATCCTATAGGCTCGGTGTGTAACCCGTCTTCCATCATTCTCCTCTTGTCGTAGTACGCCGAGAGTCCTAATTTTTGTTGACAGTACGTCTTCATCACCCCGTTAATCATTCGGAATCCCCTGTTCTCCGCCATATCCCTACCCCCTTCGAGAGCACTCTTATACCTTCCCCAAGTCAGATCGTTAGATCTCTTCGACATCCCCTTGACCGAGTGCTTAGATTTTCCATCACCGCTCACGTAGTAACACTTGCTACACAGAGCGATGGCTCTATCCCCTTCGAATTCCAGCTTGAACAGTCCCGGAGTTCTGTTGCTCCACACGTCCCACGCCAACCACTCGGTCTTCTCCTTATTAAACTTTCTCTTCATATTCTTTCTCACCACCGCCGCCAGCGTCTTCTCCGACAGCGCGAAGTATATGCTGTCAGTGTCCATCTGTATCAGTTCGAAATCTCCGCGATCCACGTACTTGTCCAAGAAATCGTAGTAGAACTCCAGCATCCGGAGACTTGGCCAACTGGTAGACCGCTATGCCACACTGAAACGGTCTGTTGATCACCACTCGAGTCTTCCTGCTCGATATCTCGTAAGCCTCCCCAATCTCCTCCAGATCTTCGAACCACGCCGACCTCAGTGCCCGATCGACAGTCTTCTCATCCTTCGTATATGTGGTGTTCATGTGTCTCTCTTGTGCCTCTATCAGCTTGCCACAACACGCGTTGCCAACCAGTTTGAATATCTCCGCCAACACCGCCTTGCTCTTGTCGACGTCCCCCGTCCGTCTAGCAGCGGTGACCTCTTTAACGAACCATTGAAACGGATTGCCGGGCGTGTAGTCTATCACCCTATGCACCGCCTTGACGATCAGACCGTGCACCAGATACCACTTTAGCAGCGGGGAGTATATGATCATCTTCTTGGCGGACATTGCCCCCACGAGCTTTATCTGTCCTTCGACCCTTTTCCTCCCAGTCCCGGCCAGGTAGTCCTTCATGTGCTGCGGAACCTCGTTCTCATCGACTTCTCGATTAACGAACAGCGGTGACATTTCAGAGAACTTGTCTCTCAACGTTTCAGGGACCTCTATATCCAACTCCGCAAATCCGAACCACTTTTCACTCCTGACCTTCCTCACGAAACGGTCTATATACGACTGCCTTTCTGGGTCGTCACACGTCCATATCTGCTCCTCACCACACGGCATGTCCTTCGACAGAGTAGATAGATATAGAGCATTGGCATCGTACCCCAGCACCGCCTTGCACATCTTCTCCTCCCGACTCCCCACCTGACCCCTGATCGTCGACCTTCCAGCCTAGGCGTATCTGGAGAATACTATGGACGGACCACCGACCAATCCCTGCTTCATCATCTCGTAAGTTTCAGACTTCGGTGACCACAGCTCGGGCGTGTCCGCCTTCCCATCGATCGACCCGCGAAGTAGGTACTGAAGGGAAACACCGGGTAGAGACACGGCATCCTTGAGTATGTCCACACCTCTTCCCCTGTAGAACTCCGTCATTTTATTCAGAGCCTCCAGGAACGGTCCTACATCCAAGTCGTTGTAGTGTTGCAACCATTCCTTGAACGTCTTCATCCCCTTTTCTCGGAATACCTTCTTACACTCTTTCCACTCGGACAACGACAGTAGGAACTCACCCTTCAACTTCGAGTACCACTCGGGATAGTCTGGCAGCCCCGGATGGTCGAGCTTGTCCGCGCTATCGAACCACTCGTACGGAAAGTGAGACTTTACCGTTTTACAGTCGTACGCCTTAACCCACCGGTCGTACGTGGTACCGGGTCCCAGATACTGGATGATGTCGAGAAATTTAAACTCCGGGGTAAATAGAAACATCGTCGTGCTGGCTCTCTTTCCGACCATCACCTTATTCACGGTGGCCGCCAACTTCTCTACAAAGTACTGCTTGATAAGGTTCAGGTCGTACCTGCTACAGTTGAACCCCACCACCGGGACTTGGTCAATCCAAGAAATAATCTTTGCTTGCTGAGACTTCGATAACATATCTACGTCGGCCGGCAGATACTTCTTCCTAACCCCCTCCCTGATTGCCTTGCCTCTCATCTGCAGCTCGGTCACGAACTTCTCGACTAGCGTGTCGGGATCTCGTTCGCATAGGTGTGTGATCCCTTCATGCATCGTATCCCCCAACGACACCGATATAGGAACGTGCTCGACCTCGAAGGTCAGGTCTTCGGTCGGTCGCGTGATTTTTGACTTGTCGAGATACGCCTCGAAGTCGTAGACTATCTGGTGGGGGTACAGAGTCGTCTCCTCCTCGCGTGGCAATTGTGGATAGTAGGTATTAATTTTATCAAAATTATCATTCAACCACTCGCACTCCCACATCACCACCAGCTCGTAACCCGCCTTCCTTATCTTGGCGTCTTGAATTTTCGTCCTCTTGAACAGCGATCTCGCGTTACCTCTCATGCAATGCCTCGGACACCCGTGCCAGTAGCATCCGTGAAACTGAAACACGGTCTCGGTCTCGTGACAGTAACCGTCGACCGGATCACCGGCCACCCACCTCTCACCACCGTGACCGCAGTTGGCGTGATGTATGTGCTTTCCCACCCTCTCCTCTTCTCTGCTCAACCATTGAATCGACCTCACACTCGCTGACCCCTTGGGATAGAACGCCTTGTCGTAGGCCGACTGTGGTCTCTCTACCCTCTTACCTGGACATGTCACCACGGTCTTCCCACCCATGCAGGTGGTCGCGTGCCTGTGCATGTTACACGACTTTGTGAACCGTTGTTGACATCCGGTGCACCCGTACTCGTTCGTCATCTTGCGGAGATTCGTTATGTGGAACGAGTGACCTCCAAACATTCCTATCGTCATTGTCTTCCCCCCAACCACGTCGTAATTTGCCGGAACCTTCATGAGGTACCACACTCCGTCGGCGGTGGGCTCGTAAACGCAAATGCCCATCTTGAAATGCTCTTCGACCTTCTTAATATCGTCCAGGGGGATTCCCTTACTACCCGGTCCGTTATCGTGCCCGAGGTATTCGCGAGCCAGAGCTCGTGCCTTCCTACAACACCCGTCGGGTCTCCCTCCACGTTGGATGGCTATGCACCTAAACAGACACAAGTAGTCGTCGTACGTGTCGACGGAATACATTCCCTCTTTCTGTCTTAACCAGTCTGGGAGTTTTCCCGCTCCCATGAGAAGTTGTTGTGCGTCGATGATCATCTTCACCTCGACCGATATCCAACGAACGAAGGTCCATTTTGTGTTTGGTCTATCGACTTTGTCGATGTCCATTCGACCTTTCTCTCTATCGGATATCCAACTCTCGGCTTTGGCGATCTCGTTTATCCACGGACTGCCCTTTGATTGTTTGTGATAGATCATAGTAGCGTCGGTCTCTATGTGCCTAATACGATACGAGCACGAATACCTCAGATAACATGCCGTGGTCATCTCTGGGTGAATTTTATTCATTATACGATTAGCGATCTCCCCGTCTACCCCCCTCTCGAAAGTCCATACTATCTTCCTCCTACCCCTATCAATAGTTTCCCTAACTTCGGCTTCTTCGGCGAGAATCCTGGGACCCTCCTCCACCAAAGCTCTGGCGATATCTCTCCTCTTCTTGGGAGGTCCCCCCACCAACCCTTGATAAATCTTATTGTAGTACGCCTTGTATAGGGGTTTTCTACGTGCGCTGGGATCTTCTTTTACACGCTGCGCGTAAGCGGTGGCGCGCAGACTGCCGTCGTCTCGTTCTCCAATTTCTCGGATCGTTTTTCGGGGTCGGCGGGCAGTCGTCCGTTCGAAACCGCACGCCGCAGCCTCTCCTCGCGCGTCACTTATCCTATCTGCTATATCTTTCTTGAGTCTCAAACCTCTTAGGGAAATTCCCCAACTCTTAGCTTGCTCTCTCATTTGCTTTATGGTAGGCATTATACTGAGTATAACCAATAGATTTTTTATCTTCAATAGGGTGTAAGTTTATATTTATTCGTAATAAATATATGACAGATTGTTGTAATATATTTAGTATAACTTATGGATAACTTGTCTTTAATAGGTGTCAGTTTATATTTGTGACAGATTGGTGTAAAATACTGAGTATAACTTATAGATTTCTTATCTTTAATAGGGTGTCAGTTGTTATTTTATTCGTAATAAAAGTATGACAGATTGTTGTATATATATACTGAGTATAACATAGGGATTTTTATCTCTAATAGGGTGTATCTTCTCATGTCATAAATATATGGTCTCGCGGTAGTAGTATATAAGAGTCATAATGATTACAAGTTTCGTGTGGAAGCCACCACACGTAGTGGGTGGCTTCCATATAAACTTGTATCATTATGACTCTTATATACTACTAACCCCGTATATTCAAGTGCATATACAAATGGGGGGGGGGGAACTCCCAAAATCATATTTACAATACAAAAACTATATTTTCTGCCCTGAAATATAATAATCCTGATCTGATGCCAGGTGCTCGCCACACCAGTCATGTAACAGTAATATATTTCCCGATTGTACACGGTGTCCCGTATTGTTGTCGGCTGGATATATTCCTTGTATTGAATACATAATTATACTATATTCTATTGCCGATGTTGCTTGTCCGTCTGTATCAGGAATCCGACTGACGCTATTCTGTCATTATTTAGAGGTTTGAGAGATCTGCATATATCCAAAATGACCGCCAAATAATTATATTATGTCATATATATAGCTTGTTCAATACGAGATATTTTAGTTACTTAAAGGCACTTGGTCTAAGGTCGGGATGAAATGTGAGCATGTAGTACGATTAGTTGGTAAACAAGCATTTCACTGTAGATTTGTATCGGTTTTCTGAACATATATGACGCTATGGTTGAACTGAAAGAAGGAAAGTAAAAGTAATAAAAACAAGTTTTAATGTTGATGCGCTCGCGATTAGTGGTCAAGCGACAAACCAAGTATGAATGGCGCCGTTAAACACGCAAGTTTATTTAACACTCGTTTTATTTGACGACCATGTCAATGGTTATTGTTAATTCCACAAAACTTTCAAAATCGTCCCGAAAAACTATGAAGCACGACTCATGAGGCCACATTGCCTTCATCGGATCAACCTAATTTAGGAGTTAAAACGATTTTTGTCGGCAACAAATGTATTTGGCATGTAACGTTATCGGATTATTCCATATAGGCTATATTTCATAAGATACATCTTTTGATGCTGATGTCAGTTTTATGGACATTGTATTGGGACGTTTCCTTATACGACTGCTTGACAGCGTACACTACGGCAATTTATTGGTGGGTAGCAACAATGCAAAATCAATGGGGCAAATATGAAGGTATATAATAAATTCCGAAACAGGAACGTCATAACAAATATGTATATATGTGTACTTCAAAATTATATGAAGTAAGAATATGTGAATATGTCTAACAATGGAAAGGCAGAGACATAATACTGATTCCTAAACCACTGAAAAGAGGAATTACCCTTTGAACCCGAAAGCCCGCTATAGCGGTTTACACAAACAGTGCAGATCCAGATGAGACGGCTCGTAACGAGCCGTCTCATCAGGATCTGCACTTTTTGAAAGTAAGTTTCATATTTGAGAACAAAAATATACCCCTTTTTCATAAATGGACTAGTCTGAAAATCATTTTGTGATGATTGGATTGTAATAAGTAGTAAGTAAGTAGTAAGTAAGTAAGTAAGTAAGTAAGTAAGTAAGTAAGTAGGCAGGCAGGCAAGGCAGGCAAGGCAGGCAAGGCAGGCAAGGCAGGCAAGGCAGGCAAGGCAGGCAAGGCAGGCAAGTCAGGCAAGGCAGGCAAGGCAGGCAAGGCAGGCAAGGCAGGCAAGGCAGGCAGGCAGGCAAGGCAGGCAGGCAGGCAAGCAGGCAAGGCAGGCAGGCAAGCAGGCAGGCAAGGCAGGCAGGCAAGGCAGGCAAGGCAAGGCAAGGCAGGCAGGCAGGCAGCAGGCAAGGCAAGGCAGGCAGGCAGGCAAGGCAGGCAAGGCAGGCAAGGCAGGCAAGGCAAGGCAAGGCAGGCAGGCAGGCAGGCAAGGCAGGCAAGGCAGGCAAGGCAAGGCAGGCACAGGCAGGCAAGGCAGGCAAGGCTGGCAAGGCAAGGCAGGCAAGGCAGGCAGGCAGGCAAGGCAGGCAAGGCAGGCAGGCAAGGCAGGCAAGGCAGGCAAGGCAGGCAAGGCAGGCAAGGCAAGGCAAGGCAGGCAGGCAAGGCAAGGCAGGCAGGCAGGCAGGCAGGCAGGCAGGCAGGCAAGGCAGGCAAGGCAGGCAAGGCAGGCAAGGCAGGCAAGGCAGGCAAGGCAGGCAAGGCAGGCAAGGCAGGCAAGGCAGGCAAGGCAGGCAAGGCAGGCAAGGCAAGGCAGGCAAGGCAGGAAGGCAAGGCAGGCAAGGCAGGCAAGGCAGGCAGGCAAGGCAGGCAAGGCAGGCAAGGCAGGCAGGCAGGCAAGGCAAGGACAAGGCAGGCAGGCAAGGCAGGCAAGGCAGGCAAGGCAGGCAAGGCAGGCAAGGCAGGCAAGGCAGGCAAGGCAGGCAAAGTAAGTAAGTAAGATGTGATAATGTCGGATCAGGTTCTTATACGTTACGATGACGTGATGTGCGAAAACATATCGACTGATTTCAATAACCGATCAGAATATAACAAACGTAGGCACAGACAAGCCTACACCGAAGTATATGCTGATCAGGACTGAATAAATGAGCCATACAGGATTTACAACCAGTGTATACCGAGACCAGCGTAGACATGAATGTATAATCTGATATGTGTATACTCTGTTTGTTACTCCTTAAAACGGAACATCAGCCAAGTTTATTAAAGTATGGTGTGACATGACAGAACAAGTAGTAGATGAATGAACCATACCTGATTTACAACCAGTGTAGACCGAGACCAGATTAGACACAACTGTATAATCTGAGCTGGGTATACCCTATTTGTCAGCCAAGTTTTATCTTAGTATGACGTGAAATGAGAGAACAAGTAGTGGATGAATGAACCATACAGTGTAGACCGAGACCAGCGTAGACACGAATGTATAATCTGATCTGGGTATAGTCTGTGTGTTACTCCTTTGAACGGAACATCAGCCAAGTGACAACGTTAACGCTCCGAGAGAGACACCACCAGTGACACGCCAAAATCAATCATCGACTTTGCCCATCACCACTAGACGCCACGTTTTGACAGGGCTACAGACGAGCAGTCACGTCCGCAGACTCTGATTGGCCAGCGTTTTACTAAACCACTTCCACCACAACGGATGTTCGATTCGCCGAGGCAGCTAGCTCCACCGACATCCCAGTACCTGCCTCGACCCCCTTCATATCCGTGCTTTCCACCGCCACCACCTCAACAGATGTACAGCTATTCTGATGTTACCGGACAGCCAGGTGTATCCATTGTAAATACAACATACACCAGTATATTCCCCAGTGTTAGTACAGCATACACCAGTGTACCAAGTACAAACATCAACGTACCAAGTGTGAGTCCCATACACACCTGTGTAGCCAGTGTCGATACCGCGCACACCAGTGATGTCGCCTAAAAACACCACACACACCAATGTAGCCAGTGTACCCAGTGATCATACCCCATATATGAGTGGATGGTGGATCCAGCGCAAACACCACATACAATGTTTTGTCGATACAGCCCAGTAATGTGCCTGTTACTCAGATTGTGCCAGGTCCCTCATATATTACCAGTACCCCAATAAACAATACAAACAATCGAAAACCGTCACAATCGCCGACAGTAGACGACTCGTCTGTCACGCTTTCACCTGAGACTGACCATTCGCAGTCATTGTTACCAAGTGTCGCCATACAATCGCACACAAATGTAAACACTAACAATTCTACTGTTGAATTCCGATAAAGTGGCAAGGGCAACGGTCACAGGAGATACCATATTGAACCGTAATAGGTAAAGTAGGTGTGTTATAAATGTGAAACTGATATTAGCATGAAGATGTAGCATGCATGTCACCAATGTTGGCCCGAAATGTATTCAAGTAACGTTCAGGCATATTTTGAATCAAGTTGTCACTTTTGTTGTTACGTATTTGCTGAAAAAGAAAATAGTGAGCACAGGCACTCGAATCGTATATGTATCACACCAACATACGTCAAGTTCTCATTGGAAATGCATGCATGAGCAAGTCAATATTAATCGATAACGATGCACCTGTTTTTCATTATCTACTTTTAGAAAATACAAATTGTCAAGCACATACGTGCACCTATAGCAACCTGTGACCAATACATACAGTTAGTATCTGATGCATATAGCGTAGTGGTAACAGTTACTCTTTTGTTTAATTAATCAACGTTGAGGGTTGTGGGTTCGAAACCATCACTGTGCTATCTTTTTTTTTATTGAATTTTGTCCCTCACATTATACTCCCAGATATATATCTGCAGTCGTGTATACGTTTATTTTATTAACATTATTTAATGTAATTAAAGACACACATTTGTGTTGTATTTGTTAAAGAAAAGTGATAAAGACGTATATTACATAATATCATTTGAATCGTCTTAGTTACATCCATACGTCTGTCTGGATAAAATGTATAAGCGCTCAACCAATGTTCGGACATACAATGTGTGGGGTATATTTACAGTCAAAAATTTCCAGGGGCCGGGAATTAGGAGGCCGAGAACCCCGAGGATGTGTATTTTGACGTCCCCAAGAGTCCCCCAACCCCGTACTGTCGTTTCTATGAAATACCTACTGTGGACAAGTTTATAATGTGTCTAGATCATTTGTGTCACGTTGTTTGATAGAGAAATATTCATTTAGTAAATTAATTGTGAACACCGTATGCCCCAATCTGATTGAGTGATGTGCATCCTGATATGTGACGCTGTAAACCCAGTGCACACGTCACAAGTACCCTTTTGTCAAACTCTATCTAAGACATTTTCTTAAGAGTGAGCAAACGTTGAACCTGTTGAATATAAATTTAAAAAAAAAGAGAAATTGTTCGAGAACTCGCACAAAAGGAACGCAGTTCGAATGCATTTACCGAGTGCTCTACCATCTGAGCTGTGCGGACAATAATGCTAATAATTGCGCACGACTGGACAATCAAAATGAATCAACTATCGAAACGTTTTACGTTTAGAAATATGGCATTTATTGTGGTTTTTAATCGCCTGTTTCACAAGTCAACCAGTTCGTATATGTCTATGTGTATGTATATGTATGTCTAATTCTCATTTATTGTTAAAAATAATACGAGCTATTACACTTAGTACACACTGTGATCAGTAAGCGGAGACTGTGCGATACACATAAGTGTATGATACAAGTACAGAAATATATTTGCCAAGATTGCGGTGTTTCTGCATTTATTATATTTAGTAGTTTACCCATGTACGCCATCTTGCATTGTACGTATATTATATCATAGACATGTATGTATGCTCATGAGGTATTCGCCTCGATGCAATAAACTATTCTTCTTCATAATGAAAGAAGACCGGCAAATTATGACGTTTTAAGGCACATTTTCTTATATACGGCGGCTATTTTGGATTTACTGACATTCAATGTGATTACGCCACCGAATGCTTGCTAGAGAGATTCCTAGGTCTGGATAAATTGGATGTAGACACTGAAACGAAGTCTCTATACGACTTATTAAGCGAGCTATTCCTGATTTTGTAATTTGACATAATCAATATACTAGCCTATAGACTGGCATTTACATCAAATTCTAAGTGATTTTCACGGTGGCCATAATGGATATGACAATTGTATATGAAAGTGTAAGATATGCTTTACATGCTTCTGATAGCATATGTACAGTCAAAACCAGAAGACGATCGTCAAATTATGACGATTTTAAGACGCATTTCCTCATATATGACGGCAATATTGGAGTTGCCGTCATTGATTGATATTACGCCACTGAAAGTACCTTAGCTATATTGATTGGTATCGACAACATGTGTATAGTCTCTAACGACGTATTAAGGGATCTGTTGCTGATTTTGTGATTTGACCAAATTAATATGCTAATTAGATCAATTAAGAAAAATGCTACACATATACAAATAGGCATCCGGCAGTTCTTGAACCTATATATTACATTTCCAAGTTAAAAGCTTGCGGTACTCAACATTCCTAGATTCACCATTTGGCTAGTAGACTATCATTTACGGAGCAGGGGACATGGTTTTTTTTTTATTAATTAGTTCACACGAAATAACAATTCGTTCCCCCAATTTAAAAATTCGTTCCCTCAAATTAACAATTCGTTCCCACGAATTAACAATTTGTTCCCGTGGGAACGAATAGTTAAATTGAGGGAACGAATTGATGATTCGTGGGAACGAATTGTTACTTCGTGGGAACGAATTGTTAAATTGAGGGAACGAATTTCACGAATCGTAGCCGACTATTTTCTTTATTATCCATTAATTGTAACACGGGTCACATAGTCTAGCGCAGTAATCGAATATTCTAGTACATGATGATCGAATAGATATGGTGTGTGAAATATCGCCCGTGGAATATACCGCTGGAGAGAATAGCGCTTTATCCGAAACCGCGCACGGACCACCAGTATTGGATTTTGTACTGGTCGTATCTGGGTGATCTACACTGTTTATACAGACTTAGATGCTAGCCTAATTACCTAGTAGGTCATACCTATTTATGACTGAAGTATTTCAGACTAATTCACCAGATATCTCATGAGCTAGACTGACTGTCAGATCATTAGTCCACTTACGTAAAATTGTAAGCCAAATGTGGGCACATAAGTTTTACATTGACAAGCAGACTATATGAGGATAGTCATGCACTAGGGTGGGGGTATATATTCGTTGTATCACCATATACTATCAGTAGGACACTCAATTACATTCTTGTGACATTGGAGCGCAAGTTTTCACTGGGAATTGGTAAGTACATAAGTTGTCGTTACTTTCAAATGCTGCCATTTAAGTCTGAATCTTGCCAAGACCGGCAATTCTACGCAGTGTTATCGTATCCTCGATAATACTGCACTATTTAATTTACCTGAGTTATTTGGCCCCGTTTCGACCAAACGCTTGGTCAATAAAAGCCGTATGGCATGTATCCGCTGTGGTAGATTATCTCCCTTAATCAAATATTATTGATTCATTAATTCGTCGTGCTTACGTGTAATTATAACGATTACAGGATTGGCATGTGGGAGCATTCCGTGAGTATTGTAATGGCATATTATTCTCGTGTGTTTTTGTTGCATGTCACTCTGACTAATTGCATTAGCAATTTATAATACCCCCACAAACAAAGTTTGTTGGGGGTATATAGGAGTCGGCTGGTCGGTCGGTCGGTCGGTCGGTCGGTCGGTCGGAAATTGCCTTCCGCTCTATATCTTCTACACCCATGCACGGATTATCAAATGGCTTGGAACAAATGTTTCTCATGATGAGAAGGTGTGTCGCGATCGATAACCACGCACCTGCGTCCAAGGTCACAGTTGAAGGTCAAAGGTCAAACCTATCGAAATTCCCTTCCGCTCTATATCTTCTACACCGATGCATGGATTATCAAATGGCTTGGCACAAATGTTTCTCATGATGAGAAGGTGTGTCACGATCAATAACCACGCACCTACGTCCAAGGTCAAGGTCACAGTTGAAGGTCAAAGGTCAAACCTATCGAAATACCCTCGTTTTCTTTGGCTGCCAGTGGGGGTATTCGTGTGCCGACTGGCCACATTTCTAGTTGTATTTGTAAAACGAAGGCGAACTTGATGGAAATATTCACTAATATTAGCTATGCATTTTATATTACGATTCAATCCAAGATTAGTCTGCGCCCGGTACAATACATGAGAATATTGCCAATTTTAAACATGTCACAATTGTAACGTGAATTTTCTGGACGACTTTCATTACTCTATGGGGGAACACATGTAAACTCCTAACCCAGTCGTCTGTGCATTCATTTTATTAAGTCATATTACGTTCGCAGTCTGCTGTAAATATTGTAAAATTTAATGCTATTGCGACCAGGATGGACCAGATCAGACAGTTCTGTTCTAAGTGCACTGATTTATACATCAGTAAGCTGCAATAAGGACATGATGTGAAGTATAATTTGTTTCATTCACTGATGCGTTGGGTCAGCCTGTGGAATCCTACAGTCTGATTAGAGTATACAGTGTTTATTATATGTAATGTAATGTAATGTAATACTGTGAGTCTGCACAGGAGAATACTTGGCACAGTTGCTTTTTATTAAGTTAGCGCAGTTGGCCACGGGCAGTCTGATCAAGGTAAGGCCTGTCGCAATCAAATGTTTGTTTACTAATGGTAAATAACTGTGAATGACGTCTGTATTCACATGTACGGCTGTGAAGAGATATATCGTTGGGTACACTAGATATAGTGGCTGTTCATTAATGTGTTATATCGCATTTTCCGACTTATGAATTCCATCAGCCCCCTTCTTCCAATTAGTGAAAATATCTTTGTGTACATTGCAATTTATCATGTTTCATCATTGTAATATATGATGATGTTTAGTATTGCAAGGAAATTAGGATATTGATTCCATGTGCACTACTGTGACTATTATTGAGACTATGACATGTTACATTCTGGTAACAACACCGTTGGTGTTTTGTAGTCCCAGCCAGTACACCAGCCAGGCAGCCAGCCAGTCAGCAACGAGCAACGGCACGTCCCTACTTTGTGGCTGCGTAAATTCAATACGCAATACAGATTTATTTATTTATTCTGGAGTCCACGACACCGTGTAATAGCGGGGACTCTGCTCCGCGTGGACCAAGGGCGTAATCAAGTGGGGCATATTCCGGTGACGTCATTCCGTCAAAGGACGTCATGAATCGATAAGGACGTTCACCGATGCATTATGGACCCCATCCGCCCAAGTAGGCTCTGTATCCCATAAGTACCAGTAACTTTACGACGTTATTATAACGTCACTCCCATCATGGCGGAAGCCGGAGTTGTTTAGCTGAACTCTATCATTGGATATTGATCCAGACCATGATGACGTTTACTTTTGACTTTACCTACTTGCTCCAGAATCGTGGATGTGCCTTGGTTGTGCAAGGGCCTGTGGCGGTGGCTGCTAGGGGACGTTGTCTGTACTGACATATTCATCTATTGTTTGTGCTTATCATTTATGTAAATACATCATCCTTGTAAAAATATACCTTGTTGTCTCTGTCCACAACGTGCTTGGTGTTCCGTCCCTTCAGTAGTCTAGCTCGGTGTCACCCTGGCGTGGCAACGAATTGTTATTTCGTGGGAACGAATTGTTATTTCGTGGGAACGAATTAATACAAAAAATATTCTACGTCCCCTGCGGGGCTCCGTAATCATTGGCCCCTATGGGTTTATACCTTTCTATTTTGAAACATTTACTGCTGTATCACCATGTATATTTGTATGCCCCACATGCGATAGCAAGGGGGCATATTGCGTTGCTCTTGAGGTTTCGTATGTCCTTCCGTCCGTCCGTCCGTGTACATTTACGTCGAAATATCGAAAAGTTTGTAAACGTTTCACCACCATATATTCAATATTACTTGAAGGATTGCTTTAATATTTGGACAGATAATTCACCTGAACATGTGTGATACAATCGCACCACCAATGGCATGACCTTGACCTTTGTGACCTTCGAAATGGTGCTGAAACACGTATTCATTTTCTTATGTCAAAACATTTGTAAGACTTTGAAATGTGTGTAAATTTACAGTTTGCTATTTGTATACACAATCTCTAATTAAAGTCCAGTATGCCATGTGGGCATATCCATGGTTTACAAACACAATGTCTAGTTATTCCAGAGCTCTGCCATAATGATTTTATATCCAAGGACAAGGTCAAACACGTATTGTTTGTAGAAAGTCTCGCACTGCGGTGATCAAATGGTGTTAAAATGCGTGATGGTATTCGGTGTCGTTAACACCGACTACCATTTTGACAGTTCATTACCAATAATTCTGTAATAAAGCACATATTCACATCCTCAAACCATGTAGTCCTGTTTAAAAAGTATATACGTTCTTAGTTTATTTCGACCATTACCGCTTATGCCGTCAACTGTATTCACACAATCCGACCAGTTTGAGACATATTGTCCTACCAATGCAGTCTAGATATCATCAGTAAATTCTTATTTTGTATGAATTATATATATATATATTATTATACATATATATATATATATATATATCATGGCCAAGAGAACTAAATTTGTCCATTACAGAATATAACTATTTACATGACGAACCCAGTGACCACACATGCTCTTCCACTGAGAAACAATTGAAGGCACCCAACCCATATCGCCAGCCACGGCAGCCGTAGGTGTATATCTACCGGTGCCTAAAAAGGTTCGCATCGCCCTGTTTTGTACTGCGTTAATACATGTATAGCTCTTAAGCCCCATATCGCAACATCATAAGCAATCACAGGGTATACTAACGAATCATACAACTTCGCATACACATCATATGGCAAGCCACCTATACATTTGTATTTAGCCACGAGCAGACCTAAAGCACGGCTAGCATTCTGACCACATCCTTTGTCAGTATGTTATAATCAAAATGTTCAGTATATGTTAACCCAAGGTATACATATCAGTATGCTATGTTCATTATATCGCCACCACAAGTAAAGGTAAATCTATATTTCTGAATAGACTATGGCATGAAATGTACAACATTACTTTTAGTAGTGATGATATGCATCGCATTGGCCAAACACCAACGATTAAGTTCATTCAACATAAGCTGTAAATCTTCCTCATTGTCAGTTATTAAGACTAAATCATCAGCACATAACAATAAACTGATAATTTCGTCACTTAGACGAACACCCTTGTCCAAGTCTTTTGAGTCTTATGGCGAGATCATTGACAAACATGTTGAATAACAGAGGTGAGAGCGAACAGCCCTGTCTAAGACCTGCATTGACAGTGAAACAATATGTTGTAAGATTGTTAACTTTAACACATGATGAAACATTCTCATACAATGATTTTATAGCAGCTAACATTTTACATGATACACCAATACCGTGTAAACGTTGCCAGACTTTACCTCTATCAATACAATCATAGACCTTGCGAAAGTCTATAAATGTACAATATGTGGACAGTTTAGATCTCTTTCTAGTATCGATTAAATGTATCAAAGATGATAGATGATCAATTGTGCTTCGTTTCTTTCTAAAATCATTTTGTTCAACGATTTTACCATTCATTTCAGAACAATCTGACAGTCTAGTGTGTATAATATAACTACATAATTTATACATGGATGAAGCGAGTGAAATACCTCGATAAGAAAGGGAAGGCGGTCTCGTGGATTAACGGTACTCGACTTTGGTATAGGACAGATAATAGTTTTGCCCCATCAAAAAGAGCATGTAAAACATAAACAGATGTATAGTTTTTCAGCACATCTACCGGTATGCGATCAACACTAAAAACTTTTCCTTTTTGGCATCTTCAATTACCTTTCTGACCTCATGGATCGATATATGTCCATCCAAACCTGTGTCAGACGAAGCAATGGAAGAACTACCGTGCGTATGATGCGTATGATCGACAACGTCACCAATCGGCTGATTTAGAAGACTACTAAAATCACACTTCCATTTATTTAACACATCATTTACATTCTTAGACAGAGTACCGTTATCCACGAGGACCTCCATTGGTACAGGTATTTTCTTCGTCCGATTAATACCAATCCTACCAAAGGATTTCCAAAACTGAATTGTATCATTCTGATGAACCTCCTCCAAAATATAATTATGCATTTTATACCAGTGTAGACGTTTCGACCGCTGTACGTCTCTATCAAACTACTTTCTACTTGTGCAGTTCTCTGCTTTCAGCCTGACCCTTTCAGACGACGAAGTGGCTGGAAGCCAAATGCGTTCTTTAACACACACATCTGCACATTGTTCCAAAGATCAGACACTCAGGTATTCGCTCCACCATGGCTTTCCTGCACGTCTTTTCTTGTTATGTGCCCCAGATATTACAGACTTGTAAGGCAGATGTTCGTTCATTTGGCTAGTAACAAGACTACACCAACCATCATATGCCGTACGACTGTGTACGAAAGCTGCGTTCCAACTCTGTAATTCGTTCATTAACCATATGCAATAGATTGTAATTTACCATAAATGCAGCATCAGGTATTGATTTAACATTAACTATGTCAACTGACGTAAAAATGTCTGCATCATGATCGGAGGGAGAGTTACCTAACGACTGTATGGTCAGTCCATGCCAGAATGGAATGGTCTGGAAAACCAGATGGAGCAAGTACACCGATGTGCAGCTAATAACATTGACTACACGATCAACCATAACGTCAGTAAAATCAGTAAGAAGCTCATGAGCTACCAAACTATAGTCCACAACAGAAACCACCCTTTGTGGAAACCGACGTAAAATAGTTAGTGACAAGATTTCGGCCATTTAAGAATTTAAGATACACATATTGGAATTAATTAAAAAATCGATTAAAACATCACCATATGCATTTGTCGTAGAATCGACAACATTTCGTTCACTTAGCCGACAATATGCCGACAACATAATCGTCAGTATCGCCACAACGGCTATTAAAGTCGCCACAGACGTAAACCAGACCGTCATTCTGAACTTTACAGATATCCGCTAACAAATAGTCGTACAACTTTTGGGCATCTACACTACGACACGAATTCTCTGGTGGGAGGTAGCATACACATAGATATAAAGCTACATCATCAAACTTGTGTTTAAATTTCAGCCATAATATACCTAATGTTTTTATACAATCATGTCTCAAGATAAAAGTATCCGAATCGCGCTTTGGGTTTCACCAACGAACGTTCCAAAACCCGGCACGTATCTAATCCCGCCTGCCTCTATTACCACCTACACCCACACGGACGCCTCGTCCACCGCGACCACCGCGACCACCGCGACCACCGCGACCGTCATATTGTGCACCCTCGCGTCTGTAGTCGTCGCCAGATCTGACACTCGATGCATTGCGGTCACCGGAATTCGTGCGTCGTCGATCGTTTGTTGTGTCGCTTCTCTGCGATTGTGTGGCCGATCATGGTGATGCTGACTACGTTGGTTAGCCCGATAACGGTTGTTCACAACCCGAGAACCTTTAACTGACAAGTTGTTGTCACCGCGATTCACTGCATCAATAACTGGCAACGACGACTCCCGGTCTCCCAAGACTGGGCCCTCCGCCCCCACCCCAATAATCTTCCGGTTCCGCCGCCTATGGCTACATACCGTTTATTTAACAAGGTGAACTGATGATCGTGACATAATGCAGTGATTGGGTCCTTACGCTCAACAAACGAGCGACCGCATTTTGTTTAGCCGTAGAACCCTATCACGAGGGCATTATTTACAGATAATCAACTCGCCCGGTTATATAAACATGTTCTTACATTTCGAGAGAGGGATAGCATGTTCAATATGAGTTCGACTGCAAAGACAACCGCCAACTGTGGAAATCTGACACACACACGCATGTTTATTTACATTCCATGCTAATTGCCTATATGTCTGTCATAGACTGTCGTATTTATGGAAACCGGGGCTAGCAACATGGCAAACGTAGATAGCGACAGTAGCAGACATGTTTAACACATGCTCAGTCTCTCTACCGCTCTGCTACCACCATAGCAAGTACACATACGTATGCACTGATATGAGGTCAGATGTGAAATTCACAAATTGATGTGGCTCAAGGTGCATGATCACGTGGTTACAACAACAAAAACAATATTTGAAAGTGTTGAAAGCACGCCCACTCCAAAGTACTTGAATCGGAGGGCTTCATGAAGTTTCAGTACATGTTGTTGTTGTTGTAACCACGTGATCATACACATTGTGGCTGCTCATTTATTCGTTGTCACCAGATACCCTTCTCACAACCCATCCTACACCGGATCCGCACGTGGAAACCTCATCAACCTGGAGTTATAAAAATGTACTGTATTATGATAAATTGTTAGCCAGCTAAAAAGAATAACATTTGACATTTGCAAGAAGTCTAGAATAAATATTGGTTCTATCGGTTAGATCATAGCTTCTTCAGTAACGAAATTGTGAACAGCATAGTTCCATATCAGATTGCACAGACCGATCTGTGGCCACCATTGTTCCACGTTGTGTAAATTTGTGTTCTTAACAGGCATATGAAATACGTCTTCCGCTTTGGTAGCGATCTCGCTTGTAAAGTAATTTGATGTTTGCTTTGCAGTTCAATATGAAAATAATGCGTTATCTCCCCTGGTAATTTTATCGAGACATTTGCTTTACCGCATCGTTTCGTCCTTCTGCATTTCGTCTTTTAATGACTTAATTGCAGGATACTGCGGGAAAACACGAATCGTCAAAATCTCAAAAATCAGCAGACAGCGTCAACTTTCCACGCCACCGCCCGTATTCTCGACCAGTTCGTCTGTGTAAATAATGTGATTTTCTTGCTCTACAACCGAAATCCATTATACGATGTCTCGGCTGGGGATCTTAAACGGCGGTCCCGAGTATCAAAGTTAAAAACAATATTCCCGTCTTCACTTACTTAGAGTAGACGGAATGCAGCGTCATTGAGCTAATGACGACGTCAAACTATGTATCCCTCTCTAGAAACATCTCGCTGTCTCCATGACGTCCTACATTATGAGACACGCCATGTGATTTTGTACTTTCGGACTTCTGCGTAAATTCATGAAATGTATACGTTTACAATATGTTCCGTAAATGATGTCAACAGTTGACACAATTTTCAGAGAATATTCTGAAAATATTGTCCAATTTTGACTTTATGTATGAACAATATTGTTATTTTTCAAAACGTATTTAATGGAAAAAGCAACAAGGTCACACCACATGTTGATTATTTTCCAATGTCAAAAGTTGTTCGCGCTTTAGCAAATGATCACTAAATTGACAATGTAAACACACACTGTCTTCGTGATGGCTGGACAGACCTACAGATAAACGGACAGACCGACACGGTTGTAAGTGAAGTTTATTTTGCACTTGTACATTGACTTTGTGTAAATAAATGCGCCAACATGTCCTAGTCGATGGCACAAACGTCTCATACAACCGGATTAAGCGAGTTGCAATGTAAAATATATACCATTAATACAAAATATCGGGGCAATGTGGACACATGCGGGCAGTGGACTAATGCCGTGATGCTTTATGCGACGACTTTCCATATACATGT
This sequence comes from Conchocele bisecta, assembly GCA_029237695.1. Lineage (NCBI taxonomy): Eukaryota > Metazoa > Mollusca > Bivalvia > Lucinida > Thyasiridae > Conchocele > Conchocele bisecta. The sequence goes on along the minus strand of CM055270.1, from coordinate 75,560,061 downwards.
ATAACTAGTTTATGCATCAACATATAACGTCTTTACAAGGAACATCAAAACAGATGATGTTCTTAAAAACGTTTTTGTTTAACACGCATGTTTGTAAAATATGTCTTCGAGTCGTGGAAGATCCAAATGTAAGTTAAGCTCGCCTGCACGAGATTATGGCATACCCCCGGCGTCGTCGGCGTCGTCGGCGTCGTCGACGTCGTCGGCGTCGTCGGCGTCGTCGGCGTCGTCGGCGTCGTCGGCTTCGGCGTCGGCGTCGGCGTCGGCGTCAGCGTCGGCGTCTACAAACTTAACGTTGTGGTAAATGTCTTATAACTTATGTTTCCTTTCATGGAACACCTTGTTGTTTTATACATGCATTCTTCAGATAACCCTCTATTATGCTGTAGCAAATCTATGACCCAGCACCCAACGATTACCCCAAGGTCAATGTCACAAACTTAGCACATTCATAAACCTAACTTCTGTGTTATTTACAAGGAACGCTTTGCTATTTCATACATGCATTCATCTGATGATTCGTTATTGTGCTACAGCAAATCCATGGCCCACCCCCACCCCTTTCCAGAAGGTCAAGGTCACACACTTAGCACATTCATACATGCATTCCTCATGTGAATAGCTATCATGCTGTAGAAAATCACCGACTTAGTACTTTCATAAACTTAACGTTAAACTTAGATTTTGTATAACTTCTGTTTTCAGGGTGCGCATTGATATTTCATACATGCATTCATCTTATTATGCTATATCATACTATAGCAAATTCACGATCCACCTTCCACCACTGGCCCCAATGTCAATGTCCACCGCACACCCCTTAACACAAGGTCAAGTTATATAATATTCATGTTTTTTATACAACTGTGCCAAGTTTGAGTGAACGCTGCCTACAGGCGAGCTTTGTTGTCTTCTGACAACTCTTGTTAGTTTGGGCCCTTTCAAAATATATAACATCAATTATCTATTTCAGTTAATGTATCTTATTGGGTGATTTTTTTATTTTCTGTTGATCACCACAAAATATATGTTAGAACAAAACGAGCTGAACGAGAATTTTCTCTTTGAAAAGTATGGAACTATACAGTACAGTCCATCGTTAACTCTTATAACGCTGAATAAAATATCGACATCGGCTGATTTTTTAACTCAGTTTTCGCAATGCCGTTTATTCGACACAATAAAGTTGTCTCAAATGCATTTTCAAACAATAAAGCCTCTTTCAGAAATAGTATGTGACGTCATGCAATGCATGTATTTGCATCTCTGATTTGTGTACACTGTCAGGGCAATTCAACTTTTAGAACAAAGACTTGACTACAGCTTGTATCCTATAACATTATATACGCAAATAGCTACCAGCGCATGCATGTAGATCTGACACCCGCCGCTGACCTTTTTCGCATGCACTTCACACCGCCAAACCTTTGGAGTGCTTATTTATCATTGTCATAGACGTGCGAGGTTTGCGAATTGCGAAATCCCGTCAATTTATTTAAATAGTGGATAATTGTAGTTTTTGTCTGGTGCCAATTATATGTATCATACTTGTAGTATTGTTTTGTTTTGGTCACACAAATTCTCAATAGCATTTATATCTGCTTGTAGATTAGTATGGATGATAACTGGATCGCTACCTGATGTATGAATTGTTGTGTAATCGACAAACATATCAGTCGAACATACGGTCAGTTAAATATGATCAAAGCCAGTTAAGTGATGCTATGTTCAATTTATAGATTTTCAATTGCAGTAATACCGTGTGATCTACCAGGTAAAACGTTTTCATAAGGACCCGTGTGGCCCCTGATACTCCAATGATTGATGCACAATTGCTTCGTAAATGTGAAGGGATATAATAGCCCAGGAGCAATAGGGTTTAAGGTCAAACAAATTGATAACAAGCTGAACATTTCAGGATATGTTCAGAATCATGTCTACATTATCAGAAAAAAAGTCCCCGTAAATCAACCTTGTGCCAACTTGGCAATTCAAGATGGCGTCCAAGATGGCCGCCATTTTTGTTTTTTGCTTATATCGTCGTATTCAGCTATGATAAATATACATAAAAGCCATCGGAATATACATAGGTATATAAATATACCAAAACGCAGTATATATAGATAATATTCATAATCACCATTCAAAATGGCCGCCAAAATATATCCCCAAATGGCACCAAAGTGTCTAGCATTAAAATGTTGACGGTCAAAATTATTTTTTGACACGCCTAAATGGCTTTCCAGATGTTGAGTATGATTTTTCAATGTATACTAGAAATGGATTAGTTGTGATATGCTAAATATGATAAATCTAAATCTAATATGGCTTCAAAACCTTTCCGTGACAACGCAATATTAACTAGCCACGCCCTCGTTGTATTGAAATCTGCATCCAATTTTCAGAGGAAAGTCGCGTGCCATGTCGAAAGTCAGTCAGAATGAATTACATGCATTTGAATTGATACAAGAGAATATAGAAATTAAGTGTCTAAAACCAGAATGGTGTTTTAAATCCTAAAAATCATGTGAAAAGTTTGTGAATTTGCGCAGAGACGTGATCTTTTGAACATATGCCGTCACGGATAACGTCTAACATTGATGTTTTGGTTGTTGCGCTTAACGACGTCGCGTAAAACGTCCCGCCTAACATAGTTTTTGACCATGTCATTTATTAAATTCAGTCACCTGACTCATTAATATTAATGAGGTCTCATGAATATTGATAAGATGGCCCTTTGGAGAATTGGATTTTCTTTCAGCAATTTCTCTCAAATTCAGGTTAGTTAGCCATATTAGATACTAATTAAACATTTAATTAAGAATTTAATTCTTAAGTCTAGATATAAAAAATGTGCATCAGAAATCCGGAGAGTTATTGAATGTTACAACACTAGTTCGCACTAAACCGTTTTCTACACTGTCTTTTATATCAGAAAGGTAAAAGTTCTCCTACAATAAATAGGAGAACTACCGCTATAGCTCATGCCATAATTTCTTCATGTCGTCCAAGGTCATTCATGTCACCACTGTTGCTTGCAATTGCTGTGTATATACATATAAAATATGGTTCCCGTGAACTGGTAGATCTTCTGAGCAGATTCAATTTATCAGATGATTACAGAGAAGTGCACAGGTTGGGAGCTGCACTTGTATCACGCAATATACCACTCGATATCTTCAGTGGTTTCACCCAATTTGCGTATGATAATGCAGACTTTAATGTGACTGGTGACAATACTTTCCATAGTATGGGAGGTATAGCTTGTGCTACACCACAGGGTACTTTTGATGAAGTGCCTGTAAAGCGCACAGTCAGTATACCACCGGTGGAAATGGTTGGTGCCTTTGGAAACGTTCCCATACAGGCATATAGCAAGCCTGCTGTTCCTGATCTGTTATCGGACCAATGAAAGCACCTGAAAGGGAACCTACATATGTCATATCTGCCAAGGCTTTAGACACACTCCGGGTTGCAGATTATGTGCTTGAACTTTCCCCCTGTCCATCATGGAGTGGCTTCATGAAAGTATCACATCAAAATGAAAATTTTAACAAAACTAGAATTGAAGTACTTCCCTTCATCAACTTGGACCGGGGAAATTTGAGCACAATCTATACAGCATTATCATTTGCCCAAGACCAGTGTCAGAAACATGGTCTTGGTATATGTCCAATTGCGTTTGACCAACCGTTGCACATAAAGGCGGTAGAAATAGTGACTGCAACAAATGATCTGAACAAAGTCATTGTTCGACTTGGTGGCTTCCATCTACTCATGTCTTACATAGGCAGCATTGGGTACATCATGACTGATAGCGGACTGGCAGATCTGTGGGAAACGGTGTATGCCAAAGGATATGTTGTGCATATGATGACAAGACATGCATACTCACGTGCACACCGAGCCCACATGCTGACGTCAGCGTCCCTTATCTGGTGTGCTATTACATGATAGTCCAAACTGTCTGGATGACATTGACAAAGATCATATGAAAACCCTCCATCAGATGAGCTTGCAAGGTGTTCATCCTGCTGATGTTGCCTATGATGTACAGCTATTAAATGGCATAATATCACAACTCCATATAGCTGTGGCAAACAAAAGCAGAACTGACAAGTTGTGTGTATAGTACCTAAAAGTCGCCCTCCTTCGTCTGTTCATACGTGCTGAGAAAATGGGCAATTGGGATATTCATCTCCATTTTGTTGAGAAAATGATTCCATACTTTCATGCTGCTGGGCATCTCCACTATGCCAAGTCTGCCCGATTGTATCTTCAGCAGATGTGGTCCTTGGAAAAAGTGATGCCAGCAGCTGAATATGCCAAATTCAGGGATATTTCACTATCCGTCGTACTGAGGAGTACTGGAGTAGCAACTTTTCTGACCAAACGATAGAATAGGTCCTAATGCGAATTTTAAAAACATCCGGCGGCACGACACATGGTAGGGGCATTACAGACAGTACATTGGCAAAGTGGGTATATGAAATACCCGCTTGTTTGCATATTTGTAGCAAACAGGAGAAATTCGCATCAGTACACACATCTACCTCTGAACAACACAAAGACCTGAGGGTAAGCACCCAATCACGAGATACCAAAGACATTGGTCTCTTTGTGAATTGGCTGCACACATATTCACCATAGTTGTATCTATATCCACTGGACTAGTGGCCGAGTCGTCAGTGAATTGCGACCAAGCAGTCGACATTGGTACAGCCGCAGCTGCTAAAATGACAGGTAAGTGTTTCACAGAGATCACTCTTCACAGAAAAGATAAGGTTAATACAATCAGTAGTATGCACAAAACTGTCAAAGTCCGAGGACATGATACGGCAGTTAACCACACTCTGTTGTTTAATAGGATCACGTGTGTTCTCAATGATAGTACTGAAATGGAAACATGCATGACACACGAACTGTCACCGCAACCCCTAGCACTATTCATTGATGGTCTAATGCGGAATCCCATGAACAGTACACTGGGTATATGTTTGAAGTCATTCATTACACAACAACCAACTGTCCCAGACAATGCACTATTTGTTGCGGACGGAGGGCACCTACTACACACAGTTGTATGGCCAAAGGCATCTACATATCATGACGTGTTCCAGTCATATATCGCATACACACTAAAACATTTTGGTGTTGGGACAGTTGTTGTATTTGATGGCTATAATGTCACCTCAACCAAAGCCATGGAGCAGAACAGAAGGGCTAGCAAGGTAACATCACGTTCCATCATATTTGATGTAAATATGAAAATCACGACTGCACAATCAGCATTCTTGTCAAACAGCAGCAATAAACGTCGATGTATTGACTTGGTGAGTCAAGAGACGCAAGCCGCAGGCATAAGAGTGAAACAGTCAGAGGCAGATGCAGATTTCCTGATAGTTTCAACAGCCTTAGCACTGACTGATGATGCCGAGAAGCCAGTAGTATATAAGAGTCACAATGATACCATCACCTATGGAAGGTGCCAGTTACGCGCGACACCTTCCACAGCATGATGGTATCATTTGTGACTCTTATATACTACTACCGCGAGACCATATATTTATGACATGAGAAGAGACACCCTATTAGAGATAAAAATCCCTATGTTATACTCAGTATATATATACAACAATCTGTCATACTTTTATTACGAATAAAATATAAACTGACACCCTATTGAAGATAAGAAATCCATAAGTTATACTCAGTATTTTACAGCAATCTGTCACAAATATAAACTGACACCCTATTAAAGACAAGTTATCCATAAGTTATACTAAGTATATGACAACAATCTGTCATATTTATTACGAATAAATATAAACTTACACCCTATTGAAGATAAAAAATCTATTGGTTATACTCAGTATAATGCCTACCATAAAGCAAATGAGAGAGCAAGCTAAGAGTTGGGGAATTTCCCTAAGAGGTTTGAGACTCAAGAAAGATATAGCAGATAGGATAAGTGACGCGCGAGCCGTCGTCTACGAGGAGAGGCTGCGGCGTGCGGTTTCACCGACCGGAGACTGCCCGCCGACCCCGAAAAACGCTCCGAGAAATTGGAGAACGAGACGATGGCCAGTCTGCGCGCCACCGCTTACGCGCAGCGTGTAAAAGAAGATCCCAGCGCACGTAAAAAACCCCTATACAAGGCGTACTACAATAAGATTTATCAAGGGTTGGTGGGGGGACGTCCCAAGAAGAGGAGAGATATCGCCAAAGCTTTGGTGGAGGAGGGTCCCAGGATTCTCGCCGAAGAAGCCGAAGTTAGGGAAACTGTTGATAGGGGTAGGAGGAAGATAGTATGGACTTTCGAGAGGGGGGTAGACGGGGAGATCGCTAATCGTATAATGAATAAAATTCGCCCAGAGATGACCACGGCATGTTACCTGAGGTATTCGTGCTCGTATCGTATTAGGAACATAGAGACCGACGCTACTATGATCTATCACAAACAATCAAAGGGCAGTCCGTGGATAAACGAGATCGCCAAAGCCGAGAGTTGGATATCCGATAGAGAGAAAGGTCGAATGGACATCGACAAAGTCGATAGACCAAACTCAAAATGAAATGTTCGTTGGATATCGGTCGAGGTGAAGATGATCATCGACGCTCAACAACTTCTAATGGGAGCGGGAAAACTCCCAGACTGGTTAAGACAGAAAAAGGGAATGTATTCCGTCGACACGTACGACGACTACTTGTGTCTGTTTAGGTGCATAGCCATCCAACGTGGAGAGAGACCAGACCGCTGTTGTGAGAAGGCACGAGCTCTGGCTCGCGAATATCTCGGGCATGATAACGGACCGGGTAGCCAGGGAATTACCCTGGACGATATTAAGAAGGTCGAAGAGCGCTTCAAGCTGGGTATTCGCGTGTACGAGCCCACCGCCGATGGAGTGTGGTACCTCATGAGGTTCCGGCAAATTACGACGTGGTTGGGGAGATAAACAATGACGATAGGAATGTTTGGAGGTCACTCGTTCCTCATAACGAATCTCCGCAAGATGACGAACGAGTACGGGTGCACCGGATGTCAACAACGGTTAACAAAGTCGTGTAACATGCACAGGCACGCGACCACCTGCATGGGTGGGAAGACCGTGGTGACATGTCCAGGTAAGAGGGTAGAGAGACCACAGTCGGCATACGAGAAGGCGTTCTATCCTAAGGGGTCAGCGAGTGTGAGGTCGATTCAATGGTTGAGCAGAGAAGAGGAGAGGGTGGGAAAGCACATACATCACGCCAACTGCGGTCACGGTGGTGAGAGGTGGGTGGTGCCGGTGATCGGTCGACGGTTACTGTCACGAGACCGAGACCGTGTTTCAGTTTCACGGATGCTACTGGCACGGGTGTCCGAGGCATTGCATGAGACGTAACGCGAGATCGCTGTACAAGAGGACGAAAATTCAAGACGCCAAGATAAGGAAGGCGGGTTACGAGCTGGTGGTGATGTGGGAGTGCGAGTGGTTGAATGAGGTGAATACCTACTATCCACAATCGCCACGCCAGATAGTCTACGACTTCGAGGCGTATCTCGACAAGTCAAAAATCACGCGACCGACCAAAGACCTGACCTTCGAGGTCGAGCACGTTCCTATATCGGTGTCGTTGGGGATACGATGCATGAAGGGATCACACACCTATGCGAATGAGATCCCGACACGCTAGTCGAGAAGTTCGTGACCGAGCTGCAGATGAGAGGCAAGGCAATCAGGGAGGGGGTTAGGAAGAAGTATCTGCCGACCGACATAGATATGTTATCGAAGTCTCAGCAAGCAAAGATTATTTCTTGGATTGACCAAGTCCCGGTGGTGGGGTTCAACTGTAGCAGGTACGACCTGAACCTTATCAAGCAGTACTTTGTAGAGAAGTTGGCGGCCACCGTGAATAAGGTGATGGTTTCTGTTTACCCCGGAGTTTAGATTTCTCGACATCATCCAGTATCTGGGACCCGGTACCACGTACGACCGGTGGGTTAAGGCGTACGACTGTAAAACGGTAAAGTCTCACTTTCCATACGAGTGGTTCGATAGCGCGGACAAGCTCGACCATCCGGGGCTGCCAGACTATCCCGAGTGGTACTCGAAGTTGAAGGGTGAGTTCCTACTGTCGTTGTCCGAGTGGAAAGAGTGTAAGAAGGTATTCCGAGAAAAGGGGATGAAGACGTTCAAGGAATGGTTGCAACACTACAACGACTTGGATGTAGGACCGTTCCTAGAGGCTCTGACTAAAATGACGGAGTTCTACAAGGGAAGAGGCGTGGATATACTCAAGGATGCTGTGTCTCTGCCCGGTGTTTCCCTTCAGTACCTACTCCGCGGGTCGATCGATGGGAAGGCGGACACGCCCGAGCTGTGGTCACCGAAGTCTGAAACTTACGAGATGATGAAGCAGGGATTGGTCGGTGGTCCGTCCATAGTATTCTCCAGATACGCGAGGCTGGAAGGTCGACGATCAGGGGTCAGGTGGGGAGTCGGGAGGAGAAGATGTGCAAGGCGGTGCTGGGGTACGATGACAATGCTCTATACCTATCTACTCTGTCGAAGGACATGCCGTGTGGTGAGGAGCAGATATGGACGTGTGACGACCCGGAAAGACAGTCGTATATAGACCGTTTCGTGAGGGAGGTCAGGAGTGAAAAGTGGTTCGGATTTGCGGAGTTGGATATAGAGGTCCCTGAAACGTTGAGAGACAAGTTCTCGGAAATGTCACCGCTGTTCGTTAATCGAGAAGTCGATGAGAACGAGGTTCCGCAGCACATGAAGGACTACCTGGCCGGGACCGGTAGGAAAAGAGTCGAAGGACAGAGAAAGCTCGTGGGGGCAATGTCCATCAAGAAGATGATCATATACTCCCCGCTGCTAAAGTGGTATCTGGAGCACGGTCTGATCGTCAAGGCGGTGCATAGGGTGATAGACTACACGCCCGGCAAACCGTTTCAATGGTTCGCTAAAGAGGTCACCGCTGCTAGACGGACGGGGGACGTCGACAAGAGCAAGGCGGTGTTGGCGGATATATTCAAACTGGTTGGCAACGCGTGTTGTGGCAAGCTGATAGAGGCACAAGAGAGACACCTGAACACCACATATACGAAGGATGAGAAGACTGTCGATCGGGCACTGAGGTCGGCGTGGTTCGAAGACCTGGAGGAGATTGGGGAGGCTTACGATATATCGAGCAGGAAGACTCGAGTGGTGATCAACAGACCGTTTCAGTGTGGCATAGCGGTCTACCAGTTGGCCAAGCTCCGGATGCTGGAGTTATACTAACTACGATTTCTTGGACAAGTACGTGGATCGCGGAGATTTCGAACTGATACAGATGGACACTGACAGCATGTACTTCGCGCTATCGGAGAAGACGCTGGCGGCGGTGGTGAGAAAGAATATGAAGAGAAAGTTTAATAAGGAGAAGACCGAGTGGTTGGCGTGGGACGTGTGGAGCAACAGAACTCCGGGACTGTTCAAGCTGGAATTCGAAGGGGATAGAGCCATCGCTCTGTGTAGCAAGTGTTACTACGTGAGCGGTGATGGAAAATCTAAGCACTCGGCCAAGGGGATGTCGAAGAGATCTAACGATCTGACTTGGGGGAGGTATAAGAGTGCTCTCGAAGGGGGTAGGGATATGGCGGAGAACAGGGGATTCCGAATGATTAACGGGGTGATGAAGACGTACTGTCAAAAAAAATTAGGACTCTCGGCGTACTACGACAAGAGGAGAGTGATGAAAGACGGGTTACACACCGAGCCTATAGGATAGGTAAAAAAAAAAAGACCTCTGAGAGAGAATACTAAAGACTCTGATGATCCGGGGGTAGCTGGGTGTCAGAAGGCACCGCGAGAAGTTCTTCGCGAACAAACCCTCGAGATGGCCCATCATCCAAATAGTAGAGCACGGGCTCATCGGGCTTGGTAATAGATCGATCTAGATGATATACATTGAGAGACCACACGGGATCAGTCGCGCGGCGGCTGCCACCTTCGAGCTCTCCCGGTTGATAGAGGTACCGGACGTCAATATCCGATGGAAGCCGTTGCTCCTCTAAACCAACGGGTCGCCCGCGCGAGACGGCAGAGGGCTCGCTCGTCACCCTTTTAAACTTGATAGCATCTACGGGCTTCTTACCTATCAATCTGGTCACCTCTCCGTTCAGTGCGGAGACCACGGCGGGCAGTCTGGCCACCCACTCGGTCGATCGCGAATGAGGGTCTACAAGTTCTTTGGCGTATTGGTGTCCGAACAGTCTCTCAGCCAGGGTTCGATTGAAGCGCTCCACGATCCCCTGGTCCCGGTGGATGTTGACGCGGCCGCGTCTGACAGAACCTTCGTGCTTAGACAATAGATGAGAGACCGCGCCCATGAACTCGCGACCGGGATCGACCTGGAGAAGATTCGGCCATTTGAGAGGACTCCTCTTATATATTCGGGAGAGAGCCTCGGCCACCTCCTTAGACTGTTTAGTGGCCAACGGCTCAGCTCCCTTATAACGACTCGCAAAGTCAACGACTGTCAGCGCGTACTTGTACGTCTTACGACCGACGCGATCGTGAGGGAGAAACAGGAGATCCGCTTGGTGAACTTGGTTCGGCACCGGCACGTCGAATTTCGGGCGCGGAATATTGTGAGGCGCGGGTAAATAGATCTGCCAGATGGCCTGCTTCTTAAGCCATTCCTTGACAGCGTTTTCTGAAACCTTGGTCGCCGCCGCGAGGTTCTTGATGGCAGCGAGTCCCTTCCAGTAGCCGCGGGGGCTATAGTACACGTTCGCTAGCTTACGCGTTAGGCGAACCGATAGTTTGGTATTAAGTTTGCGCGTGTTCATAGTATGCAATGTATTCTAATATATCGGACAATCTCCAACATGCCCTCGCCAGATCGTCCGGTAACTGCGTCGATAATAATAAACCTTTGTTGGAAGTACAATCGCGATTGGGGGTTAAGTTCTGAAGGAAATTGGGAAAATCTAATCCCCCAGGATCGGTGGAGGAATCTAACATCCGCTTTGCTAAAAGGGTGGCCACTTTTTCGTCCTCCCGCCACGTCTCGAGAGAATCTCGGGCCAGACGAATCATACCCTTTGCACCAACCATGCGGTGTTTAAGGGCAGTGTAGCCTACATCAATCATAGCAAAATAAAGTTCGTCAACTGACATCGTTCTATATATATATATATTTATGAAAAAAGTTATTTAAAATAATTAATTTAAAATCTCGATTGAATATAGTAGCCGACGAGCCCCACCACACCCATTCCCACGACGATGAACGCGATCTCGCGGTCTTTTTGGGGATCTGACGGTACATAGAAATCTGAAAGTTGGGGCTCGCGATCCAGCGGCGCGAGACTTTTGTGCGGATATGCCAGCGCGTACTCGCGGTTGGCTTCTTCAACGTTTTGAAAAGTTTGTGCGGCGTGATTTTCGCGACGAAGCTCCTCGTTGACCCAGTCCAGATGGGCGGTTCCTTTTTTCGACCACGCTTCCTTTGCGCTATTGAGTTGTTCTACAGCTAAATCGTGACGCTTGCGCTCCTCATCCACGTTCGAGCTTTTCATTTTAGAGAATATAAAGGTGCTACCGCTGAACGCAAATGCGTTTACAAGCGCACCACCTACTATTACTGCGATTGAAGCCATTTATTTCCATATATTAACTGGTAGAATTCCTGCTTTAACTAGATAATCTCGGGTCCAAACTGCGGCCGCTACATCTAAGGTCGCGAGCCCTACGTCTCTCGCAGTAAAGTCCAATTTGGGAGCGGATCCTCCAAGGGCCATCTTTGATAGTCGAGCATACCCGATACTGAAACCCGATATCACCACGGCGTGATAAAGCGCATTCACTAACATTTTACCGTCTTGTTCAGCCATTATAATTATTGCATATAAAAGGGGTCGCGATCAATGTTTAAATGGGGCGCATCCAATCGCGATTGGTGTTTCGTAACTTTCTTCTGAACACTGGCTGGTTGTTTTTTCGATAATATGGGGTATTTCCACACGCACAGGGCACCAACAACTGCCAGACCACCACCAACAACCCAAGTCCAATTCACGAATTTGGGTTCAATCGGATTCGCCCAACTCCAACGGCAGTTGGTATTGGGTGTTGAGTGTGCTTCCAATTCGTGAATTGGGGGTGTACTCAACTCTGTCTTCAGATGTTTTGCTGTCTCCGTCCCCGATTGCAACGACTGTTTAGCCTCTCGAAGCTCGGCGAGTATTTTATCTAGTTTAACTTTTCGGGTGGCAGCCGCCGCCCGCCCAGCTGCCTGTCTTTTGGGATTTTTTATATGCGGTATGTCATCCAGTGGCGGAGTTGGAGCAATCGGGTTCAACTCCGTCACTCTCGCGGGTGTGTCTTGTGTCATCATTTACAATATTAGGGCTTATAGTTCGTGGGCATATATGTCCAAATTGACAGTGTTTACCCGTGGTCAACGCGGTTGTCAGCGGAGCTAAGTACATTCCAAACTTGTGATAAATTGAGCAGCAGGCTGTTCTAAGAGTGTGACCTATAAAAGGGTCAGTCTCTAGATCGTCAATCAATCCCGCGGTGTTTGGTATAGGGAGAAGTATACTAACGGCGGTTGCGTACAAATGAATATCCGCCGATCCGAGAGTTTTTGTCATCTCGCTCCCAATTTGGATTCGTATCGCGCATACATTTTATCGATCTCCGCATCTGACATCTTATCCACCTGAAAAACTGAGAGACGCCTACCGAGAAAATGCTCCGATTGTCCCCCAGCAACCAGCGCAGCTAGCCGCTCTCGTCGCGCCGCATTTTCATTTTCATTCGGAGTCGTTGTACTCAACCCAATACCAACCGCCGTTGGAGTTGATTCCGATTGCTCTGTCGGATCATTATCTATCTTGGCAGTCGGAGTTGAGGTTTCTTCTATTAGCTGATCGAGAAGTTCGTCGCAGTTCATTTTTCTTAAAATTAATTTAACTATTCTAACAAGTCTCATCACTTTAACATATTGCAAGCACACCACCCGATACTTATGATCACCATTATGCTCGCAACAAAGCTCGCAGCGGAGCACCAAATTGTTAACATTGTTAACCATTGTTCAGCATTTGTTCAACATTTGTTAAGCATTTGTTCAGCATTGTTCAGCATTGTTCAGCAATTGCTAAGCATTGTTCAGCATTGTTCAGCATTTGTTCAGTAATTGCTAATTAATTATAAAATTAATTGATAACTTCGTAAGTAGTTGGTTGATCAGTCTTTAGCAGAAGCTTGGCGTGCTTAGTTTCGGAAAGCATCTGTCGAACCTCCAGGCGCTCCTCGCGCGTTGGGATAACGTCATTCTCTCGAAGACAGTCATCGAATGAGTCTCGGTCCTTGCAGTGAAAGAGGGCGACCCATTTCGTTTGCTCGCGCAGATCCTTGAGGACGGCGTTGTACTTTTGAGTGGATATCCATACGCTTTGCCTAGCATGGCGGCCAGAAAATGCGAGCTTGGCCGAGCAATCGTCAATCACGTATAGGCTGGGCTCACCCTGGAATTTTTGGTATAAACCACGCAACCAATCGTGAAGCCTATCACCGGGGTCAATAACGTATACCTCTGGGTCGGTCCATATCCACGGGCGCCGCTGATAAGTATCGTTGTGCCGCACAGTGGGACACAGGATCACAATATGACGAAAGGCATCGCGGTAGGAGCCCTCGAGCAAGTCTAGGATGAAAACCGTTTTTCCGCATCCTGTCTGCCCACATATTATGGCAGAGTGGGCATCTCCAATCGTGAATTGGTATTGATTGTTAATTTTCTTAATTAATTCTTTAGAATTATCAAATTTATTAATTAATAAATCGTTAGAATGATTGCTAATTCTCTTAAAATTAATTAAATCAATAGAGTGCTGAGACGTATCGGCCATCTTCGATGTTGAGTTGTGCGTCTGTAATTATATATAAGTACACGTTCAATGGCCCGGCTCCGTCCGCCTCTTTGGTTATCTGGATCGTCACACCCTCGCTAGCGTTCTCAACTTGGCGTCCGCTGCCGTGTATTTGGTCGTCGTCGCTGGCTCGCATGTCTAGCCATAACGCGTATTTGGTATTCAGGAAATCCGCGAGGGAGACGGCTGAGAGCTGCAGGTCTTTGGCAACCGCGGCAACCTCCGGGGAGCGCTTAGAGCCGGCAGCAAACTTCTACCTTCGTGATTTTGGGGTTATAGAATTTGTCGGTTTTTCTAGCACCGAGCGCGAACCGAGCATCCTCGAACAACATCAGTATACCTTTCATCGAGCGGGCGGGTACGTTGACATTAATATTCCACAATGTGTCACCTTTGTCTTTCGTCATCTTGCGATGGCGAAGAACTCGGTCGTAAAGTATGGCAACGCGCCCGGCGTACTGGGTTCTGATCAATCGCGCGAGTTCGGGCATCGTGACCATGTCGTACTCCAGCGAAACATTATCGATCGTATACGTCGATAAAATGTCGCTGGCTATGAGAACTCGGCCGTAGTCGTTGAACATTAGTTCGTATTCGAGGCGGTCAGCCAAAGCGCTCTGATAGTAGGGCATGTGACTCTCCAGCAACTCAAAGTCGAGCGGGATGTAGAAGCGGTTGCCGTAAGCGCCCGCGACCGCGTTGTCGCTCGCGTTGTTTTCTTCCTTGTTAGCAGCCCCGATTCTAAGTCTGGTTACGTTCTTATTTTTGCTGGTGTCAATACCCTGATAGACGGCGTTTCCGCGCTCTTGCGCCGTCTTCCATAGGTCCTGATAACAATGGTAGACGTCGCTGTCATCGATCGACATCACCTCATTACCAGAAATCTTTATCATGGTCTTCTTGACGATGGCGCGACCAAGGTTCTGAACGACGGTTCGGTCCGCGTCTGTCGACGTCAGCGAAATAGTGAAAGCGAGGCGAACAGTACCCGGCACAATGACGTCGTTAGCTCCGAGGTTGGGGAAGCGGACCAAGAGCTGCTGGTTCTGGTCGATCGTCGATGGGTTGTTCGTAATAACGACACTCTGTCTCACGCCTTTTGCCCCGAGGGGCTCACGCAGTCTGCGGTATGGATTGAGTTTGCGACCGTATTGACTCGAAGACATAATTTAGTGAATCTACATTAAACCCGTATGGTTTTGTCTTTAATACATAATTAATTTTAAGAAATTAATATGGCTGATTACGATATTGACATGGATGAAATCGGCAGAGACGATTTCCGCGATGATGATGACATCGATGATGACATCGATAAATATGACGAAACGACCTTCATAGAGACACCAGCACCCCCAATTCCACTTTTATTTGATCCAGGCGCACCACGAAATACGCCTTTGGTTAATCCACGCGCATCTTTGTTTGGTCCAGAAGCACCCAAAAATACGGCCTTCCATCATTTCCCTGCGTGGGAGGCCCCATCCGCAACTCCGGCGTGGGCGGGCGGTGCCGAGATTCCTGCGGGGATCTCCAAGGATGAGCTGGCGCCTCTCGAGGAAACGAATTCTCGGGTGAAACGGTGGGAGAGTGAGGTGTCTAAAAACGGCATCAAGGCCACGTTGGAGTTCCGCAGCACTAAAAGAGGAGACCTGTGGGTTAAATGGGGTAAGAGCTGGAAGTTTCTCACGTACAAGAACGACCCGAACCGGTTCCTCGGGGCCTCTTCCTTGAACCGATATGGAGTATCCCTCGCTCGAGCTCTCGGAGTGATCGATGATCGGTCGCAGATGCCTCAACAAATGGTAAAAACCCTACAGTCTACCGACGAAACTCTGGCGAAGACGGCCGCCGCTATAGAAATGAGCGAGCTCAGCGATGTCCCTCGTATAGCCACCGACGCTATTAACACAGTGGAAACCACGGTCAACGAAATGAACGGCACGAAATATGACCCACCATTACCTCTTCGCGAACTCCGGGGACTCGATAAGGCTCTGCAAATAACTCGGGGCGAACTGGTCAATAACCTCTCCAAACTCACGGCGCTGGACAAACATATCGCGCTAGAAGAATGAAAATTTGGGGAAATCCGTGACGATAGAGAATCTACCGAGCCGATCAACAAACTCCTGCGGTCGTTGCGGGACGAAAGAGAAGCTCGCTTGGAGGCTGCTTCGACTAACCGTGAGACGCTTTCCAGCCAATTAAGCGGAGCCGCGAAACAATCTCGAGGGTTCTGCACGAGGACACGACACTCGGTGAGCGTCTTCGCACTCTGTTCAGAGAGAAGGGCGTCACGATATTAACCATCATCGCAGCTTTCATCATGATTATATCGACCCTAATTCTATCTATATCATCTCTATTTGTAGCTGTCAATGCTGGTGCCGCACCAGCACCCGCACCAGCACCCGCACCAGCACCCGCACCAGCACCCGCGCCATCCGGCGGAGCCAAGGAGTGGATAAAAAAACAACTAAAAGCCCTCGCCAGTCTCCTGGCTAAATTAGCAGGAAAGTTAGCTGCCGCGCTGCCTGGTTTGATAGGAGGTCTCCTCTCCTTCTTGTTATCTATATTATCAAAAACGGTCGGATGGCTCGCCGAGAATACATGGGCTTTAATCGTGGCCATCGCCGGTCTCCTACTATTCTTCGCCAGAGAGTTTCTAAAATCAAAGCGTAAATAATCCGATCGCCACGAGGGCGACGACGAGCGCTAATTTCTCCTCCTCGTGTGTTGTGCTTCCAATCTCGATTGGTGTTTCAACATTGTTGATGGAGCTCGATGGTGCATCCAATTTACGAATTGGGGGTACTGGGTTCGATTGTGTTGAGGGAGGTGTATCCATTTTGTGTTTTGGGGGTTTTATGAAATCTATTTCAAATTTATTTGAATTTACAACTCCGCGCCCGATCATTTTGGGGGTGCGCTTGATGATATCCGTGTTCACGTTACCGTTGTGACCGATTTTTTGATTGGCGGTGGCGATTACGATTTGATTATTGTAACCATCAACCGGGTCGTCTCGTAGTATCATATTGCTCGGCGCCATATAAAGACCTATTCCAAATACATAGTCCACTGGGGTGCTGGCAGTCTGCAAAACGTCTTGATAATTCTGGATCGCCTTCTCCAGGTCCGCCTTAGCTGAGATGGCGTCCTCTACAAGTGCCAAGAATTGTTTTTGTGCATCAAACGCTGTTCCTGTGCCCAGTATAGAACTGCGAGTTTGCTTCTGTGCGCCGAGGATGGCCCAGACGTACGTGCGAATAGATTCGTTGACGCGAGTAACCCCGGCCTGCGTGAACCCTAGACCCTTATCTAACACAAATGTGGTCCACGCGTTCTGAACCTCAGCAGCTTGCTGTATGTAATCGACGTGAGCCCGTTTCGGAGGTAACATTTTACAAGAAAAGACGCCACAGTGCCGACCTCCAAACACTTCTGGCTCGAAAGTCATAGTCGCGGGGTCAAAATTCCCGGCGTTCCGACTGACGATGTGGTCACCGGAGTAATCGTGTCTAAAATCAGTCTGCGTCCAATTCCCGGACTGGCCCCGAATGAGAACGCCCCCGAGGCCGGTGGTGGTAGGAAATGATTTCTGCCTCCAGTCCGCGTCTTTTGAAACGTTAAATTCGTTACACAGTCTTTCAAACGCCATACGGTCGTATGCGTTGGAAATGGGATCCCAGGTGTCGTCTTGAGGTAGAGAAATACCTAGTTCTTTGAGAATCCTCCTAATAGTATAATACGTGTGAAAGTTGTAGACACTTCGGAGCATGATATTCTTGGATGTTAGATGGTCTTTATGTGAAACTCCACACCCGGCTGTTGCGCACCATACAGCAAAATTTAGCTGGTTCTGCCAAAACTGCATCGGTGTGGCTTTCCACCCGTTTACCGCCTCCATCGTAGTAATCTTGGGCAGCCTATATTTCGCAAACGTGTTAGGGAAATTGGTGGCAAAGCCACTGTCCGGTCTAACCGTTACGGTTGGGTGTACAAGGCGGTTAACAACGTCTTTTGCGTGTATTTACCACCGACCGCGTACTTTGCATTACAGCTAAAGCTAAATGCTTTTGTATCCATTGAAAGATATTATTATGTTTGCTACTATCACTAATGTTCAAAAAGGGAGTTGTGAACTTCAAAAAATAATAGACAACTGCTGCGGACAACGCCGGGTAGGCCTTAGATCAATCACGTTCACGGTCGGGTGGAAAAACGTTGACACGCTCGAGTTTTTCACATCAGAAGTCGAGGACGTCGAGTTTTTCGCATCAGAACACCCTATAGATGTGCCACATAGAATATACGTAAATAGACCAAAGGTTATAGTACCTCAGGGTCTTTGGAGTTTCGGAGATCTCCAAGCTTTTGTCGCGGAGAAGATTCCTGGTGTAGTCACTCTCGCAATCTCGAAAGCCACGGGGCTCACGACATTGACCGTTGATAGGCGTTTAAGGATCTCACCGGGGTTGGGCTCACTGTTAGGATTTAAAATAACATACCCTTACAACGATGACGGAGAGTGTTTGATCCTGGCGAGCACGTCGGCCCGACCCCTGTGAACTTCGCCGTCACGAAAACTCTCGGGGTGCACCTGGATCGGGTGAACACATCGTACAACACGGTAGACGGCACTCCCACCACATTACTGAAAACCGTGCCCGCCAGCGACTGTTTCTATGGTGAGACTGTGACCTTAGACTTCCCACACCCCGAGATGAAAGTTTTGGAATCGGGACACATCCACGAGTTGAAGATTTCTATTCTCGATGATAAAGGGCGAGAGTTGAAGAACGATTACCCGATTTCGGTCGTCCTAGAAATTTCAAATTAATTAATTTTAAGAAAATTATTTAGAATTAAACGCATGTTCGTAATATATATATTATCAACATTATTGAAAATAGGTATATACGGACCAGGTAGTTCTTCTGATTGGGTGACAAATTCAAAGAATTTGGAACCGACAGAAGGGGGATTCATCCCGACAGAGGGCGACTTTTTAACTACCCAAAAAACAAAGGCCTTGATCAATAGAACTATATCGAGGGCCACGGACGAGATTCACAATAGTCTACTGTCACAACTTAGAGAATATGCCCTGGCTGTGAATACACAAAGTCGTGAAGAAACGAATACGGAACTAAACGAACTAGACGATAAAATAACCAAATTTAAAAAAGAGGCCCGGTCGGGTATTGAGAAAGTCCGAGAAGACCACCAGGCGGACCTTACGGAGGCTTATGATGCGTTGCTCTTAAAGGACACTCTCATCAGTGAAGCGACACTTACCGAACTAGACGGAAAAATAACAAAATTTCGAAAAGAGACCAGGTCGGATATTGATAAAGTCCGAGAAGACCGCCAGGCGGCCCTTACGGAGGGTTATGATACGTTGCGCTTAGAGGACTCTCTCATCAGAGAAGCGGCAGTTACCGAACTAGACAAAAAAATAACCAGATTTCGAAAAGAGGCCACGTCGGGTATTGAGAAAACCCGAGAAGACCACCAGGCGGACCTTACGGAGGCTTATAGGGTGTTGCGCTTAGAGGACTCTCTCAGCAAAGAAGCGGCGGTTGTTGAACTAGACGGAAAAATAACCGAATTTCGAAAAGAGACCCGGTCGGGTATCGATAAAGTCCGAGAAGACCACCAGTCGAACCTTGCGGAGGCCCTTGCGGAGGCTTATGATGCGTTGCGCTTAGAGGACTCTCTCAGCAAAGAAGCTACACTTACTGAACTAGACGGGAAAATAGCCGAATTTCTGAAAGAGACCAGGTCGGGGGTTGAGGGGGTCCGAGAAGACCACAAGGAGGCTATTGCGGAGGCTTATGGGGCGTTGCGCTCAGAGGACTCTCTCAACAGAGAAGCGGCACTTACTGAACTAGACGAAAAAATAACCAAATTTCGAAAAGAGGCCCGGTTGGGGGTTGAGGGGGTCCGAACGGGTATTGAGAAAGCCCGAGAAGACCACCAGGCGGACCTTACGGAGGCTTATAGGGTATTGCGCTCAGAGGACTCTCTCAGAGAAGCGGCGGTTGGTGAACTAGACGGAAAAATAACCGAATTTCGAAAAGAGGCCCGGTCGCGTATTGAGAAAGCCCGAGAAGACCACCAGGCAGCCCTTGCGAAAGCTTATGAAGCGTTGCGCTCAGAGGACTCTCTCATCAGAGAAGCGGCGGTTGCTGAACTAGACGGGAAAATAACCGAATTTCAAAAAGAAGCCTGGTCGGGTGTTCAGAAAGCCCTAAAAGGCCACCAGGCGACCATTACGGAGGCTTATGATGCGTTGCGCTTAGAGGACTCTCTCAACAGAGAAGCGGCACTTGCCGAACTAGACGGAAAGATAACCGAAGTTTCCGATAAACTGAAACATGATCGTATAGCCGCGACCAAAGCTCTTGAGGAGGCCTCTTATAATATTCGTACTGAGGCATATAACGCAAACAGTGCGCTTGCCGGAATATTGCGAACAATGAAAACGCTAAAACGTGCCATCACAGTTTGGGCTGAGAAGCGGGGCCCATTGGTTGAGGGGCACTATGTATATTCGTTCGGTGCCAAAGCGAGTAATAAATGTGGGGGATACACTATGACAGCCGCGGGTGAAGTTATCCAAATGGCGGTCTGCTCGGTTAATGGTAGTGGTAAACCTGTGGGCGCTGTCGCGATAAATATTGTAGTAGATGGGGAAGAACGGGGGGTTGGAGTCACTAAAATCTCTGGAGATAGTTCGACGGTGGTTTCGTTCTCCGGTTATGATCGAATTAGACTTTCCAAAGGTAGTGTTATTAACTTTGTTACGAAAATCGGTGACCCAGAGAGTTCTTCCACTATTGTCTCGTTGTTAATTGAACTTATTTTGTAAATACTAATATATTGAAATAAATTTGTAAAATTTAAATATGAACGAATCAACGCTTCCAATTGTCAATACCACTCCATCAACACTGTGTACAATTAACGAAAGAAGTTCAGATTTTAGGTTGAATAATATCGTCGCTATGCAGGATATTTTAGTTAGAGAATATACAAATAGAAAAAGAAACGCTAAAAAAATATAGGCGCGCGGTGAACATGGCTGAAGTATCTAGCACGGCTCTGGCGAGTGTTTCTGTGTTGTGTGGGGCGGGGACAGCTGCAACTATATCCACCATTATAACGGTTCCAGTAGCGGGGATTTTATGTGCGGTGTCGGCCGTTTCTGGGTTGTTGTGTATGGTAATTAGGGCGTCGGGTGGAAAACTCGAGAAAAAATGTAGAAAACATGATAGAATATCCGTTCTCGCCAGGTCGAAGAAAAATACCATCGACGTTATGGTGTCCAAAGCGTTGGCCGATAAGAAAATATCAAATTTAGAGTTTGAATCTGTGGTGGAAGAAATGGGGAGATATGAACAATTAAAAAATGATATAAGAATCAAGGCACGCGCCACCATGCCCAAAATTGAGTGTACTGATTGGGATAAATTTAGGGAAAAACTTGGAGATAAAGTCGGAAGAAATGCTACAGCACCATTGTGATATTTTATAAAATAATTAATTTTATAATTAATTTAAAGAAAATTATAAAATTAATTAAAATTAATTATATTGTCGCAGTAAGCAATTTATTAATTAATTTTAGGAAAATTATTAACAATTTAAAAATAAAAAAAAAAAATTTTTTTTTTAGCTTCCACCGAGGCTCGAACCCGCGCCAGCAAAACCCTTCTGGGTCCACCCCGCTAAGCCTTCATTCTCATTCATTCTTTCATTCATTATTTTCTTTTTGGCTTAGCGAGGTGTATGTAGCTACCCGTACTGCACACCCCCATCTTTCGGCTGATCTAGGAACCAGTGTCGAAAGTCCAGGCAACCTTGGAAGTGCCAGCACGGGTGCACTGAGCGCTCATTTTTCGTCAAGGGGCGTCCCCCAAGACAAAGTATTGTTGTTAATTTTACATATATTAAGCTAAAACCGTGTTGTGCAATACCAATATTTACTCTTCTTTTTTTATTTGCTTTTTATATAATAAGTTCGTTTTTTATTTAATCATATAGGTTATAACGTTCTAAATTATTAAAAGTAAAATTAAAAAAATAAAAAACATGCCAACCAATCACAATGTAAGAAATACTTCCGGAATATCGATAGCGGGTTGTGTAATACACACCCACGTGTGTGTAGTATATATTACAGTGTGTTTATGTTTCATTCCGGAATATCGATAGCGGGTTGTGTAATACACACCCACGTGTGTGTAGTATATATTAAAGTGTGTTTATTTTTCATCCCGGAAGACATAATCGTGTAATCTCTCTATAAAATGGACACTTAATATACGTGTAAGGTAGGACACATAATTTGCGTGTTTATAACACGTGTAAGTGAAACATTGTCGTCTGCTTGGTGTTGTGATTACAACATAAATTTATAAGTGATATCGTAGAAATGTACGTTCGTAAACGAATCGTTGGGTTTTAATAGTTTTATATAATACGCCTTAGTTTCATATCCGATACGCATTATCTGTCTTAATGTTCGTATTTGCCTCTTGTATAGTTGACATAATTGCCGGTATATATTGGAAATGTAACGTTTTTATCGGAGCGTAATAAATTACGCTGGTATTTCATATATTCGATATCGCCTAGTGTTCTCATTTTATAGAATTTATATACAGGATTATAACCCCCGTATTCTTCGTAAACTTCTTCAACACAGTCATTAAAAATTTGCAATTCAAATTGTATTGAATTATCCATTTTCTCTTTTATATTGGTACTCGTTTTTTCTGTTCAATTTTATAAAAATTAGTTTGATAATGTTTTTTACAGTGTTTTAATGCTGTAGAAACACCGTGACTTATTAGATCGATTCTATCTTTCTAACTGACTTTCCGATTTGAATTATTACTAAACGATAATACTTGCGAGCACCACGTAATCCCTTGTTAGCAATTCGATGAGTAGCCTGAGTGCCACCGCATGGTGGACATAGCAATGACTCGGCTTTGGTCCCTACCCCACAATGCCGACATGGGCGAGGTGAAACGGAACCTCTTCGCATCCATGCACGGTGATGTTTGCAATATTCGTAAATACCGGTGCGAAAACATCTCTCGTGACTACCTGTCTTCAACCACGCACAATTAACTAGAACCATTATGTTATATATATACTGAGTATAACATAGGGATTTTTATCTCTAATAGGGTGTATGTTCTCATGTCATAAATATATGGTCTCGCGGTAGTAGTATATAAGAGTCACAAATGATACCATCATGCTGTGGAAGGTGCCGCGCGTAGCTGGCACCTTCCATAGGTGATGGTATCATTGTGACTCTTATATACTACTAAGCCAGTGATGGTTGTTGGAACTGACACTGACTTACTGGTGATGATTGTTGCACTAGCGATTACTTCGGTGACAATATATATGCTTTGCCGTAGTAACCCAGTGACCCTTTACAACATCCAGGATCTTCAGCATGCTATAGGAGACACCAAAAACACTTGTTGTTTATGCATGCTGTAAGTGGTTGTGATACAGTATCTGCACCTTATAGACAGGGAAAACGCAAGGCTTTCAATACTGTACACCATCATCAGGACAAGCACATGCTAGAAACGTTCAGAAATAGTGAAAGCACACATAGCGATATAGAACATGCCCGTGAACAGTTTTTTGTAGTCAAATTTTATGGAGCTGGTAAAGTAAAGACACTTAAATACTGACACATTGCATACAAAAAGGCAATTGGTAGGTCCTCCCGTGGCTCATCATTTCAGCTTGCGTGTCTCCCACCAACAAGTGCTGCGGCCAAATAACATTCACATCATACATATTTGGCTGTTCAGCAATGGATGGGTAACTCAATACCTCCAATAGAATGGGGATGAAGATTGCAAGATGATGTTCTGTTACCCATGGAGTCTGACCTCCCAGTTGCACCAGAAAGCTAATGAAAATGGTTTCATATGGCTGTGGGTGCAGGAATCTTGGGTTATTTTGCACTGAGATGTGCAGCCAATGTATGGGACAAACATGTAATAATACTACGCCCGTACCAGTTGACCATGATTCTGAATAACCTCATAATTTACACTTAGGTGACACTTAATATTAGACAGTGGTATCGCTTGGGTACTACAGAAGCAGTATTGTTGTTTGCAAGGCACATCTATATTAAATTTCTACATTTATATAAATTGTCTGATGAGTAACTCATGTGAAGACATTTGTTACCAAACCATGGCTTTCTTTACAGAATTATCCAACCGTTTACATCAATATATTTACACTTCCAATAATTTCAAAATGTAAACGCCCATCCAACCTATTGCGTTCATACTCCAATAAATGCATTAGCCTCACATGACGTCGCGTGACGTTGTTGGTTGGTTAAAGTTTGTTTGACGTCATTAATCCCTGACGTTGTCATTAACATCACACGTTTGACCGGCAACGTCGCTGTTCCAAGAAGTACGAGAACATGACGTAAAGCAATACGAAACTTGAATATAATGCCATATTTGGTTACTAACATTTTGAAACTATCGACAAATGAAGTGTAAATATAAGTAATAAAACCCTGGGATGTTGCGTTTACTGCGCTATGAATTACATTTGGTCTGTTTAAAGTGTGTGGAGTCCTTTGTTGCATTTACTGCGGTATGAATTACATTTGGTCTGTTTAAAGTTAGTGAGGAGTACAAACAATAGCCCGGGATTGTATTCCTTAAATACAAATGACACAACTGTGTGACCACTGTCAAATATTAAAATGTGTATCACCAATGATGCATATAAATACAAGAAAGTGATTTGAAAGAGAAGAATGACTCATTTAAGTTGTGGCGAGTCTAATACACTTATCTAGTCTGAGTGAATGACATAACATTCATAAAAAAGTACATAGAAGTGTCTACCATGGTATCAAATGCCATAATTCTTAATCCACAAGTCACATTTTATGTATGATCATACAATGTTATTGCTATATTGATGATGCTGTAGTGGTAAAATGGAATGGATTTACATGTATGTTTACTTACAGGACTGTCACTATTCATAATTATACGAGTGCATATCAATCTGTATATACCATGAATAGTGATAATGAATGCATTTCCAATGTATTATGTATTAAGTACTGCTTGCCATATATTGTATAATATATACATTAAATTGAAAATATTGCTATCTACCTCGCGTCTTTTCTTACAAAATATCCTAAAATCCATCAATTTGGAAGTTTTGGCGGCCATATTGGCGGTCATCTTGAATTGTATAATTACAGAAATAACAAAACTGCTTTAAAAATGTATATCTGAGATAATCCAGGTAAGAGTATAAAAAATCAACACTTTTTATGCCTAGTTGCCCATATAGCTGAACATTAAAAGATAATGAAAAGTGGCGGCCATCTTGGACGCCATCTTGAATTCCCAAGTTAGCACCAGCTGGATTTGCGGGGACTTTTAGTATGTTATTCTACATACATTTATACAACTTTCCTGAAAAATTCAGCTTGTTAACAATTATTTTGGGTTTGGTGTTTTTTACACCTACTACTCCTGGGCTATAAGCATAACATACATGTGAACATTTTCTTCTTATTATATCCCACACAATGCATGGAGTATGCCATGTCGGCCATCTTAGTGTGTATAAGCCATCGGCCAGTTTTTCCTCTTACTACGTTTGACACATACCACTAATAATATGACAAACACATGAAATACACTTTCGTGCAACATGATGGGTATACATCAGACAACAGCGTGCTATGTCTTGTTTTCATCACATTCATATAAAACAAAGTCTGACATATGAAGGGTTTGTTAACCCTTTGCTAAGATGTTTCAGAATTCAGTAAAGAATGTGTAACAGTAAGAACAATACACTGTGCTGTAGGTATGTAATAGTTACTGCCCTAACTGAGGTGTTCGTGTGTTTAAACAACCTACATGTGCCCATGAAACACCGAGCCGCGAAGAACTGACTTACACATCGACTTACCGACTACAATTGGCTACTATTCAGTGGATTTTTTTAATTTCCATTGACATTAAAGGAACTGTTTCTAAAGCTATGACAGCCGATCAATAACATCCATGTACGCATGCTGTCAGTAGGAGTATACGTGTCCCATCACACATTTCTAATTTTTATTTGCGTTTGATATGTAGCGTATACGTATACGAAGTACGCACTTAATATGCTGTATATTATGCATTGGAACATGCTTGCATATATCATACTAATTCACAGAGTATACCAGGCTAGTGTATGTTAATATCAAGATTATCTGGCAATTCTATGCCGTTTTCGAGCCGAGCCTCGTTATCGTGATCAAATATATTATAAACAGTTTTCGTTGAAAAGAATGCGTACTTGTTTACGTTAGGTGATCATACTGATGTCGTTCGGTAACGTCATGTGACGTCGTTCTTCCAATAGAACTTCACCTTTCAATTCGTTGCTACCCGGATATTCTTAGCAGGTCAATTATTATACAGTATTGTGTTGTCAGTCAGTACGTATTGACTCAATACAAAGCTCGTTTCCTGATAAAAGTGTCCAGTTTAGATAGGTACCACTGTCATTAAACAGTTCATGCTGATTTGTTATCATGTTAAACTATGAACAGACACGGCAATCAAATAACTTACAGTCAATGTCATCTAAATAAAACACATCGGGGTCCCCAGGATATCCTGTTAAGACGTATATACATAGCACATCACGTTTACGTTCAGCAGTTCTCTGTCAAAACATCGACAAATTGATAAGCACCTGACAATATATAATTTATTTGTAATTGAAGGGCCTCTCATCGCCTGATGCAGTGCGTACAACTGTATATGCACGTGCAGCAAATGTATGCATATATCTATTATATTGGATGCTCAGTTATAAAAGTCATTTACGAGTGGTGTTCAATAATTAATTTACAACACATACATCATGTATTACACGTGTATTTCATTATTTGAATGCATAAAAGTGACTTTCGTAGTAGCGTATATCATATGTCATATTTGTGTATAACTGGTATCCAGTGAACAATGTTCTCGAGTCTTAACAGATACATTACGGAGCCCCGCAGGGGACATGGATTTTTGTTATTAATTCGTTCCCACGAAATAACAATTTGTTCCCTCAGTTTAACAATTCGTTCCCTCGAATTAACAATTCGTTCCCTCGAATTAATAATTCTTTCCCACGAAATTACAATTCGTTCCCTCAATTTAGCAATTCGTTCCCTCGATATAACCATTTTTTCCCACGAATTAACAATTCGTTCTATTGGGAACGAATTGTTATTTTGTGGAAACAAATTGTTAAATTGAGGGAACGAATTGTTATTTCGTGGGAACGAATTAATAAAAAAAAAAAGTATACATCCCCTGCGGGGCTATGTATGTTTCAGCCGTATGTATTGTATATTAAATGTCCACTGATCAATAAGAATAGTTCCGCATATGTTCGAAAAAGCGGACACTAGTGTGTTCAATATGATAATATATTAGAATAATAACTGCTCAAATCAGACGGGTACAAAAAACACATTTGGTGACAAGCATATGTTTAGTAAGATGATGTACTCATGCAATACAACAAATATAACATTTGTACTGATGTAATATTATATGTATTTAAGCTCATCGACTGATTTATAAAGAAACTCCGCATAGGCTGGTTTCTTATGACATCAGTAAACTAGTTAATAAATAGCATAGTAGTTCATCACACATGTAAGATTTTCGCTCTATACATTGTATATACTGGCTGTTTTGTAGACCTGATGAAATATGCCACTTCACGAGTGGGTGTAGGTTTATAGTACTGTTCTGTTATTTACTGAACGCCCCTCATGTATGTCATATTTTTGTCGGTGACACTTGTCTTTCCACGTGCTAAACTATACGTAAACAGAACTACACTGCAAACTACATGTGGGAGATCAGGTTAGATTTAATATAAATTGTTTCAACACTGTTCTACATTATAGTTTAGACATTTCTGCCGTTCGTCTGTATAATATATATATGTTTTGTGCACGACATGGACACGACTTGTGATTTCATATACGTCACTGGCACAGAACAGGACATTGCAGCATTTCCAAGTAGAAAGTATATATCATTATAATCATTCACCATCCAACTTAGCGTTTTATGTTCTACATGTAACCATTCCGCTGATCGCAATACGTCATAAACTTCTACATTAGTGACAATATTAAGGAAATATTATTAATCAAATGGCGACCAACACATGCAATGATCAAACTGCACGGATGCGCAGAATGGTCTGGGCTACGCTAGCCATTGTAAGGCCGGTTTGTTTAGGCGGTGGTCCATGTGTCGAGCTATATCATGTGTCAAAGCTCATATATGGCTAGCAACCACCAATTAGTTTTACTATACAACTTAACCGATTCCTCCAAATATGGCCATTCTCTCACACTTTCACTATTCGTATGGATGCTGTGGAACCTACCTGTTCATAACCTGCAACCTGTCTGCACCGGATTTTCACTAATTAAACAATATGTTCACTTACTCCTAAGAAAGAAAATTTCAACATTGTCCTGTCCGCCATATTGTTTATCATCAAAGTGTCATGTGACGTCGTGTTCACATCACGTGACAAGCAGGCTCAGTAATTTCTTTTAAATGCTAGAAATATGCTGGAAACTGGTGTTAAAAACACCCCAACATGTTTCTCAAGTAAAATTGGGCTGTAACGGATCAGGATTTACAAGCAAACTGGGTCTGTGGCCTCAAAACGTCTGCACTATTTTTTTATACCGGACTACTAAAGCATACCCCCTGGCCGATGTGTACTATATTTAGCACAGTGATACCTATATCTAGCGTTTTGTGTAGTCTGATGAAATAATATTTATAGGACGTTGTCGTTCTATATATCTGGGACGTATTCCACCAAATTGTATTACATTTGCTGCCATATTATTGGCTGTATAGGTCAAACGCTCCAAGTGGTGAAACTGTCCGATAGCATTTACAAGCTTAAAGGGTGGAGATGGCAACTCAATGCTCTGTATAATATACTCTAAGAAGAACAGGGTTAGTAGTATAGAGGGAGTCAAAATCATACCACCTACGTGGTATACGTTCCACCCCTCTATACTACCCCCACCACCCCCGAAAAATCAAAAAATTGGTTAATGAGGAAAGTCTGTACCTACAGTAAATTTATTAATTATTTCAGCATAGCTGTTTTGGAGAAAAGAATTAGAGAATCGAATTTTGAAAAGAGTGAGTCAAAATGATACCACCAACGTTTTTAACGTTATTGAGCTGTATTGAATGATAAAAAAGTGGTCTTGTAGTCCCAATTATATTGAACAGAAAAAATAATACCACTATTATTAGAGAAAATGGATAATAAAATACAATTGGAATTGGAAGTTTTTAATGGTTGTGTTGAAGAAGTTTACGAAGAATACGGGGGTTATAGTCCTATATATAAATTATATAAAATGGAAACACTAGGCGATATCGAATACATGAAATATCAGCGTAATTTATTACGCTACGATAAAAACGTTGCATTTACGATATTATACCGGCAATTATGTGAACTATACAAGAGGCTAATACAAACATTAAGACGGATAATGTGTATCGGATATGAAACTAAGGTGTATTATATAAAATTGATAAAACCCAACGATTCGTTTACGAATATACATTTCTACGATATCGCTTATAAAGATATTGAAAAATTATTATTGAAAAAGCACAACAAAGAATAACAAAAGCCTCCACTCGTGCACACACCCCAGCGACTGGGTAGATTTCTTAGCCGGCACCCAGTCGCTGGGGTGTTGGGACCTTTCTTAAGCCCACGCATATGTTGGCTCACAGTCTAGTTTTACGGGTCACCTTTAACCCCATTGTCAATTCCTCAATTCAGAGAAACCAGCGAAGTAAGGCCAGCCTAATTTTGTGATTTTGTTTCCGAAATTGCAAGCTCTTAGGCAGAAATCTTTTAGGCCGGCACCTTTGAGCTATGCAATTCCATCACCAAATTCACACATATTTATAGACTGCTACCATTAAACAGATGAGACGGACGTCATACCGGATCAACAACATGGCACACACGAGATGAGACCAATTGTTGAAAGGTCAACAAACGTATATATACTCATCAGTTTCCTATACAACATAAAAATGGTGTGCAAATTATAATTATTTATTAATACATAGAGAGGTTCACGAATTTCCGGGATGGTTCGTCATTTTATCAATTTTGTAAAAAATAATAATAATTTAAAGCTGAACAATTAATAATAATTAATTATATTGGTGCAGTAAACAAATTTACAAAACTATATAACCAACATGTGTAAAATCAATAGCCGAGGTAAACAGACGGCTCTTTATAGCCGAGTGTATTTCTCCTTATCGGTGGTATGTAAACGACTATTGATTTATTGCACAGGTAAACAGACGGCTATTTATAGCCGAGTGTATTTCTCCTTATCGGTGGTATGTAAACGGCTATTGATTTACACAGACGGTGTGTACACAGACGGTGTGTACACAGGTTAGTTATACACACTTAGTGAGGTGATTACAGCGTAATGCTCGGATTAATTTGTTATACGATTACGGCGCAATTCTCAGCGAAAAACACATGTTGTATAGGTATGTAAAATTTGTTTACTGCTTTAAAAATTATTTACTAAAATATCACAATTTCAGGATGGTGGTGCTGTAATATGTCCTCCGACTTTATTTTCAAGTTTTACCCTAAATTTATGCCAATCA
The DNA here is from genome assembly GCA_029237695.1 of Conchocele bisecta. Taxonomy (NCBI): domain Eukaryota; kingdom Metazoa; phylum Mollusca; class Bivalvia; order Lucinida; family Thyasiridae; genus Conchocele; species Conchocele bisecta. The sequence continues at coordinate 75,529,326 of CM055270.1, read as the reverse complement.
GTACTCTCAATCTTGGACATGGTGGCGCGCGCCTTGATTCTAATATAATTTTTTAATTATTCATATCTTCCCATTTCTTCCACCACGGATTCAAACTCTAAATTTGATATTTCATTATCGGCCAACGCTTTGGGCACGATAACATCGATGCTGTTTTTCTTAGACCTCGCGAGAACGGATATTCTATCATGTTTACTACTTTTTTTCTCTAGTTTTACACCAGCCACCCTAATTATCATACAAAGTACTCCAGATATAACTGTAATTCCACTCAAAACCCCAGCAATTGGAACTGTTGTAGATAGCGTTGCAGCAGTCCCAGCACCACTCGTTACAGATAAACCTGCCAGAACAGTACTAGATGCCTCTGCTAAATTTGCGCGCGCTTATATTTTTTAGCATTTCTATTTCTATTTTCACATTCTCTAACTAAAATATCCTGCATAGCGACGATATTATCCAACCTAAAATCTGAATTTCTTTCGCCAATATCATACAATTCGCGAATTGGAAGCGTATTCGGAGGCGATGATTCGTTATCCATTTTACAAATCAAGTTCAATTAACAATGTAACAATAGTGGAATAACTCACCGGGTCAGTCATTTTCGTAACAAAGTTAATAACACTAGCTTCGGAAAGTCTAATTGGATCGTCACCGGCGAACAAAATCACCGCGAAATTATCTCCAGCGGGTTTAGTGACTCCAATTGACCGTTCTTCCCCATCCAGTATGAGATTTACGACGACCACGCCCACAGATTTACCAGTAGGATTAACCGAGCAGACCGCCATTGGGAGAAGCGTACATGGAGCTGTCATGGTGTATCCCCCATATTTATTGATCGCTTTGGCACCGAACGAATATTCATAGAGCCCCTCATTCAATAGGCCCCGCTTCTCAGCCCAAACCGTCATGACACGTTTTTGTTTCAATAACGTAAACTGCTCTACAGATGTGTTCAACAATCCGGCAAGCCCCTCGATTGCGGTATGGGCCTAAACACGAACCCTTTCAGAGGTCTCCTCAAGTGCTCTGTTCGTGGCTCTACGAACACGTTTTAGTTTATCGGAAACTTCCATAAACTCTGTATGGGCCTCTTCCCGAAATTCTGTTATTTTTCCGCCTAGTTCAGTAAGTGCTGCATTAGCCTCTTCCCCAACTTGGATTATTTTTCCACCGAGATCCTTAAGTCCTGTATGTGCCTCTTCGCGAACTTGTGCAGTCACCGTCAGGACGTCTACTCTAAGCTGTGCTATGCAGTTCTCCAGTTTCCTTTCTTCTAGCGCGATATGTTCTTCCAGCGCCGTGAGTTTGGTGAGGTTATGGACCAATTCGCCCCGGACTGTTTGCATAGCCTTATCGAGCCCCCGGAGTTCGCGAAGAGGTAACGGTGGGTCATTCATCGTCCTGAGTTTTCCGTCTATCTCGCTTTCGCTGAGCTCCATTGTGTGAATAGTGTCGGTGGCTACACGAGGGAGCTCGCTGATATCGACAATTTCTATCGCGGCGGCCGTCTTCGCCATCGTTTTGTCTTTAGAATGTAGGGTCTCTACAGCGCGGGTCGGCATACTTGTTTTACCACGCGCCCAATCTACGAATCCTAGTTCGTTCTTTATCATTTCACCACCGCCCTGTTTCCAGCAATGGTGTTCAGCGATAGGGGTTTTCCGGTCTTCATGTTGACGATCGGGACATTTGATGCTTTTAGTTGCAACCTACCCTTCAGATCCAATTCGAACTTGGAGTAGTTGCGGCCGACAGATGGGACCACACCTTTTTCTGCCAAACTGTTGTAGTAGTCGTCTACAGCTGACTTGATTAATTCCCGACTTAGAGCAACTGTGTTGATAGCGGCACCTATTTCATCGCCGGCTGGCGTCTCTATGAATGTAGCTTCGTCATCGAAGTCGATATCATCATCGATGTCATCATCATCATCATCACCATCGAGGTAATCGTCTCTGCCGATTTCATCCATGTCAATATCGTAATCAGCCATTTTATAATTTTTATATAATTATGTATTAAAGACAAAACCATACGGGTTTAATAGATTTATTTATTTTCACTGAAATTATGTCTTCGAGTCAATATGGTCGCAAACTCCATCCATATCGCAGACTGCGTGAGCCCCTCGGGGCAAAAGGCGTGAGACAGAGTGTCGTTATTACGAACAACCCATCGACGATCGATCAGAACCAGCAGCTCTTAGTCCGCTTCCCCAGCCTCGGAGCTAGCGACGTCATTGTGCCGGGTACTGTTCGCCTCGCTTTCACTATTTCGCTGACGTCGACAGACGCGGATCGAACCGTCGTTCAGAACCTGGGTCGCGCCATCGTCAAGAAGACCATGATAAAGATTTCTGGTAATGAGGTGATGTCGATCGACGACAGCGACGTCTACCATTGTTATCAGGACCTGTGGAAGACGGCGCAAGAGCGCGACAACGCGGTCTATCAGGGTATTGACACCAGCAAAAATAAGAACGTAACCAAACTTAGAATCGGGGCTGGTAACAAGGCAGATAACGTCGCGAGCGACAAAGCGGTCGCGGGCTCTTACGGCAACCGCTTCTACATCCCGCTCGACTTTGAGTTGCTGGAGAGCCACATGCCATACTATCAGAGTGCTTTGGCTGGCCGCCTCGAATACGAACTAACGTTCAACGACTACGGCCGAGTTATCATAGCCACGGACGTGACATCGACGTATACGATCGATAATGTTTCGCTGGAGTACGACATGGTCACGATGCCCGAACTCGCGCGATTTATCAGAACCCAGTACGCCGGGCGCGTTGCCATACTTTACGACCGAGTTCTTCGTCACTGCAAGATGACGAAAGACAAAAGCGACACATTGTGGAATATTTAAGTCAACGTACCCGCCCGCTCGATGAAAGGTATACTGATGTTGTTCGAGGATGCTCGGTTCGCGTTCGGTGCTAGAAAAACCGACAAATTATATAACCCCAAAATCACAAAGGTAGAGGTGACGATCGAGGGAGTCCCCAATCAACTCTACAGCGCGGGTCTTCGCACACACCAGCAGTGGGACGAAGTAAGAAAGCAGTTTGCTTCCGGCTCTAAGCGCTCTCCGGAGGTTGCCGCGGTTGCCAAAGACCTGCAGCTCTCAGCCGTCTCCCTCGCGGAGTTCCTGACTACCAAATACGCGTTATGGCTAGACATGCGAGCCAGCGACGACGACCAAATGCACGGTAGCGGACGCCAAGTTGAGAACACTAGCGAGGGTGTGATGATCCAGATAACCAAAGAGGCGGATGGAGCCGGGCCATTGAACGTGTACTTATATATAAATACAGACACACAACTCAACATAGAAGATGGTCGATACGTCTCAGCTTTATACTAAATATCAATACCAATTCACGATTGGAGATGCCCACTCTGCCATAATATGTGGGCAGACAGGATGTGGAAAAACGGTTTTCATCCTCGACTTGCTCGAGGGGTCCTACCGCGATGCCTTTCGTCACATTGTGATCCTATGTCCCACTGTGAGACACAACGAGACTTATCAGCGGCGCCCATGGACCGACCCTGAGGTATACGTTATTGACCCCGGTGATAGGCTTCACGATTGGTTGCGTGGTTTATGTCAAAGATTCCAGGGTGAGCCCACCCTATACGTGATTGACGATTGCTCAGCCAAAAAGAAGGACATGCTCTCGGAGCTCGCATTTTCTGGCCGCCATGCTAGGCAAAGCGTATGGATATCCACTCAAAAGTATAACGCCGTCCTCAAGGATCTACGCGAGCAAACGAAATGGGTCGCCCTCTTTCACTGCAAGGACCGAGACTCATTCGATGACTGTCTTCGAGAGAATGACGTTATCCCAACGCGCGAGGAGCGCCTTGAGGTTCGACAGATACTTTCAAAAACTAAGCACGCCAAGCTTCTGCTATAGACCGACCAACCAACTGCTTATAAAGTTATACATTAATTTATTTTAAGAAAATTAGCAAATGCTGAACAATTAATTAGCAATTACTTAACGCTCGTCAGTAACTGCTGAGGAAATGCTTAACAATGCTTAGCAATTCCTCAACAATGCTTAACAATTGCTGAACAATGCTGAACAAATGCTTAACAAATGTTGAACAAATGCTGACCAATGGTTAACAATGTTAACAATTTGGTGCTCCGCTGCGAGCTTTGTCGCGAGTATAACGGTGGTCATACGTATCTGGTGGTGCGCTTGGCAATATGTTAATAAAGTTATGAGACTTGTTAGAATAGTTAAATTAATTTTAAGAAAATTCGCAATAATGAATTGCGACCAACTTCTCGATCAGCTAATAGAAACCTCAACGCCGCCCAACTCCAATCGCGAATTGGGAGGAACTGAAACATCTACTCCGTTTATCCCGACAGAGCAATCGGGTTCAACTCCAAACTCCAACGGCGGTTGGTATTGGGTTGAGTGCAACACCTGCCGATACGAATGAAAACGCGGCGCGACGCGAGCGGCTAGCCGCGCTGTTTGCTGGGGGACAGTCGGAGCATTATCTCGGTAGGCGTCTCTCAGTTTGTCAGGTGGATAAGATGTCAGATGCGGAGGTCGATAAAATGTATGCGCGATACGAATCCAAATTAGGTGCGGAGATTACAAAAACTCTCGGATCTGCGGATATTCATTTGTACGCTACCACCGTTAGTATACTTCTCCCTATACCAGACACCGCGGCGTTGATTCGCGATCTAGAGGCTGACCCTTTTATAGGACACACTCTTAGAACAGCCTGCTGCTCAATTTATCACAAGTTTGGAATGTACTTAGCTCCGCTGACAACCGCGTTGACCACGGGAAAACATTGTCAATTTGTACATATATGCCCACTAACTATAAGCCCAAATATTATAAATGATGATGATGATGACACAAGACACACCTGCGAGAGTGACGGAACCACAATCCCCGATTGCACCAACTCCAACAGGGTTGGGATTGAACCCGATTGATCCTCCAACGGAACCGTCAACACTGTTGAATCCGGTTGCACGACATAAAAACCCAAAAAGACAGGCAGCTGGGCGGGCGGCGGCTGCCACCCGAAAAGTTAAACAAGATAAAATACTCGCCGAGCTTCGAGAGGCCAGACTCCAATCGAGATTGGGGTTGCAATCGGGGACGGAGACAGCAAAACACCCGATGACATCTGTTTCTCCCCCAATTCACGAATTGGAACCGATTACTCCAACTCCCAATCCTGCTTGGAAAATCGTCCCGTGGGTTGTTGGTGGTGGTCTGTCGGTTGTGGGCACCCTGTATGTGCTTTACCGTTTCAACAACAGGTACCCCCTATTACACCAATCCTCAACAAGGTTGAAATTGAAAAAACAACCCCATCAATTCACGAATTGGAGTTGGATGCGGTTCCGAAGAAAGTTACGAAACACCAATCGCAATTGGATGCGCCCCATTTAAACATTAAACGCAATCCCTTTTATATGTAATAATTATAATTATGGCTGAAAAAGATGGTAAAATGATAGTGAATGCGCTTTATCACGCCGTGGTGATATCGGGTCTCGGTATCGGATATGCACGGCTATCAAAGATGGCCCTCGGGGGCCCCGCTCCCAAATTGAACTTTACTGTGAGAGACGTAGGGCTCGCGACCTTAGATGTAGAGGCCGCATTTTGTACCCGATATTATCTAATTAAAGCTGGAATTCTATCTGTTAATATATGGAAATAAATGGCTTCAATCGCAGTAATAGTAGGTGGTGCGCTTGTAAACGCATTTGCGTTCAGCGGTAGCAACTTTATATTCTCGAAAATGAGAAGCTCGAACGTGGATGAGGAGCGCAAGCTGTAGAACAACTCAATATCGCAAAGGAAGCATGGTCGAAAAAACGAACCGCCCATCTGGACTGGGTCAACGAAGAGCTTCGCCGCGAAAATCACGCCGCGCAAACTTTTCAGAACGTTGAAGAAGCCAACTGCGAGTACGCGCTGGCATATCCACATAAAAGTCTCGCGCCGCTGGATCGCGAGCCCCAACTATCAGATTTCTATGTACCGTCAAAGCCCCAAAAAGACCGCGAGATCGCGTTCATCATCGTGGGAATGGGTGTGGTGGGTATCGTCACCTACTATATCCAATCGAAATTTTAAATTAATTAATTTTATAATTTTATTTTTTAAATATATATATATGGGCCGCGCCATACGAAAACCGGGCTTAATGACAACGTCATGAAAAGCGGTAAACGACATCGGAAAAACGACGTTTCAAATTGTCTAGCGTCGCCGTAAAAGTTGACAGTTTGCCATCCCATTTACGTTTACTGGTGTTAGTTAACATTAAGTGTGAACAGAAAACGGAAAATGATAACTTACTGAAACTTTCACTAATATGAAACGCGATACCTTGTACCTCGGTACACATACTATGACGTCATGACTTGACGTCACGTACTTGTGACGTCATTGAACGTGAATACATGTTTGACGTTATGGCCATGGTATCGTGACACAATATTATAGCAAGGATACTTGCACGAGTTCCTCGCAGCATCAATGACTTAGAAATACTTCAGGCGCTGTACATTGTCGCCTAACTGTCGTTCTTTGACATTTTTACTCTTTTTCGTCGGTTGTCCTTAATATGAATTCAAAACAGTGAACTCATGATTTAACTGGCTACATATCAGCGAAGTCTTCGCTTACACTGCACTTTGATTCTTAAATAATCTTAAATATGAACAACCTAGTGTATGCCAACGATATTACCATCTATTATCTTGGTAAATTGAGACTTTTGAACAATTATATCCAGTACTTAGCGAATGATATGCCATTTAATGCCACTCATTTTATCATAAATGGAGGTAGACACGCAGCTATATAATGACATAAATATCCGGGGTTTGTATTGAATTTAAAATAAATGCATCAACATATTAATTGGAAATGTGATGGTCATAAAGTTGCTTTTGTAGTCGAAAGTGCTTGTGTAGTATCAAATCATCAGTTTATCACTTGACTGCATACTATTATAGATCAGGCGGTGGTAATGCGATCCTCAAGAAAGACACACTGCGAAAATTATAAGGTATCACGCTACCAAATCTGCCCAGTATCGTGTTTTATAACAAAGTTAATGTTATAAGTGGACTACTGCCTACTTTAAAATATGTCGTCGCATACGAAATGATAAATGATGTCGCTATTATTCCCCAAAATTATTTCAGACAGCAGCAAACAACAGGGAAACGCCTCACTCTGCCTTATTTGAAAATTATTCATACGAAATTACGTTACTTGGGCCGCAATCCAAAACATAACGTTACATTAGCACAGGGCTCCAGATAAGGAATTTGACATTGGGTACTGTTACTCCATACTTTTGAAATCAATTGGGTATTCTCAATTTTCAGTTGGGTATTTTAAAAACGTTACCCCATCAATTGTTTTCAATTGGGTATTTCAATATGTTGATTACAATAACCGATTAGGAAACAAATCGTACTAATTTATGTATTAATGGTACTGTTTTGTTGTTCATATAATTAATTGAAGCAGTGTTATACTTACATGTGTATGGTAACACTGCTTCACTTACTTATAAGAACACCAAAATGATTAGTTCAAGTTTTCAATGATTCCAAGTGCATATAAGTAACTGTTACTAGAGTAATTGGGCTTATGACATTTGTGACCAGCGCAGTTCCGGATCTGCTAGCACACTTATAGTTATAAGTTATGTAACAAGCAGTATCTTTTATTCAAAACATCATGTGAATGTTATCTGAATGACAAACAGTGCATACGCTGATCAAGAATGCTTTGATTGGCAGATTGATCTTTGTAACATGCGATCCAGTTTGTTTTTGCTGACCACGTTCGACAGCAATTCATCAATACTGTCAATCACGATTAATTTGGGGTCTCCACACACCGAGCTCAACAAAATGACTGTCAGATGCCTTGTGCAATGGATTGAGATTCCACCTTTGCATCGGTCGTAAAATAAATAGAAATAAGGTTAAATTGGTGGTGGACTTTTGCAATTGTTTTCTTCCACGTTTGTTTGTTGTGGCTGCCATTTTGTTGCGCCATGTGTCACCAATTTTCTACGAAAAAAATTGACATTATCCGCTTGTGTTATTTACAGTGTCTATCGCTACTACGATTATATTAATTGGTGAATTCGGGCGCCGTTCAACTCGTCCTATTTTAACTTAGTTAATTCGACCGCCATTTTATTCAACGTGTGCGTTGGTCGAAAAAGTAATAATGTTACCATATTTGCATTTATTACTTTAATATGATACTGTCCCACATGTAAAATATAAGCCTGACACATTCAAAATAATAAAATGTCTGCTGTGCCCCGCCCATCCCCCAGAACCATTTGTTTTATCCGTGCGGATAGTCGTTTACGAATGTCTACGGACGTTTTTCGTTGCATCTCCTCAGTAGACTCGGGGTTGCCGAAACAAGCAGTTTCACATCGATTTGAATTTAAGAAAATAGACTAGTAATGAGCCTGGATCTCGGGTTCACAATAGTGTCGTATCGCCGTTTTTTTCCCACAATTATTGATTTGAAAAGCAGTAATATTTTCCGTAAATGACGTGGATTGTGTCAAAAATTCAGAGGCAAAGGGGCATTCAATTCCGTCTCACGCGAGCTCTGGAGTTTGTGTCAACTTTCGCCATAATTGATAGGCCCCGTCTTGTCTTTTCTCTTAATCAATATGGGCAAAAACGGCCAATGCAGTAAGGGTGGAATTTCTAGATTTTGGATCATTAACTTGAACGGTACTCGAAACAACTACCGTTTGGTGGGTTACTAGAGTTTCGTATCGAGTTGGACCCATTTTTTCCCCCGCTGAGAGTCGGAATCACTCCCGCTAAATCCTGGAGTTCAAATCGAATACACCCGAAGACTGGTTTCCAGCCGTTATCGGTGAAATACAGCGAGACATTGTCCGCAGCTAGAGCCGGGACCAGACTTTGTAAACATTGAATGGCCGACCGCACAGATCATCGGCGATGATTTTGTAGGATTGTGTACATGAACAAATCTAGCAGTACGCGACAGACTGAAAATACATTTGACGAGTACGCTACAGAATAAAAAATAATTGCGTACCGGACATTTTAATTGCTTTTTGGTACGCATCGTCTCTGATTTTAATTGGGTTTTTGCATTTTTTAATTTATCTGGACCTCTGTTAGCAACTGCAACGCGAGTCATAAACATTATTTTCATACTTTGTCTTGGCCTAATGGGAGACACTTGGCCAGGCTACGATAAATCCAAATTTGGTTGACATGCTATCAAAGATGACAAATATATAGGACTTGTTCGGACCAACACCCCATGTATACTCCGTTGATAAAAAACGTCGTAATTTCGACGTCATTGATATAAAATGTCATATAAGATTTTACCACGCGTCATAAAACTACTTCTAAAATGAAAAATAATTGGGATACATTGATAATTTTGGCGGAATATGGCTTTTAAAAGATGTACAATTCAGAATACGCGAAAAAGTAAAAACTGAAAATGTTGTCATTAAGCCGGGGTTTCGCACGGCGCGGCTCATATATTTTTGGCGTTCGTAGTTGTGCAAAAAGTACACACAAGATAATGTTGACTTTGCCCAAGGTTACGTGTCGTTTGTCAATTATTCACTAATAGTATAAAATTATACATACACTACTTAAAATCAACCTACATGACACGCCTATTCGTTTACTACTCCATTACGCTTAAACGTTCTTATTGATGTTGAAGTCGCCCGTTAATTTTAACGTCGTAATTGCGACGTCATTGAGCTAAAACGTCGTTTGCGATTCTACCACGTGTTACAAAAATACATGTAACATGAAAAATAATTGAGATACATTGACATTTTTTGTGGTATATGACTTTTAAAAGATACGGTATTCAGAATATGCAAAAAAGTGAAAAATGATTGCGTTGTCATTAAGCCCGGATTTCGCATGACGCGGCCCATATATAGAACGATGTCAGTTGATGAACTTTATTTTGATTTCGTAAAGCGGATGTTAGATTCCTCCAAGTTAAATTCCCCAGAATTCCCTCTCCTGTTCCAACCCAAACGCGATTGGGGCTGCAGCGAAACTTCCAACAAAGGTTTATTATTAACGACGCAGTTACCGGACGATCTGGTAAGGGCATGTTGGAGATTGTCCGATCTATTAGAATACTTCGCATACGATGAACACGCGCAAACTTGATACCAAACTATCGGTTCGCCTAGCGCGCAAGCTAGCAAACACATACTACAGCCCCCGCGGCTACTGGAAGGGACTCGCGGCCATCAAGAACCTCGCGGCGGCGACCAAGGTTTCAGAAAACGCTGTCAAGGAATGGCTCAAGAAGCAGGCCATCTGGCAGATCTATTTACCCACGCCTCACAATATTCCGCGCCCGAAATTCAATGTGCCGGTGCCGAACCAAGTTCACCAAGCGGATCTCCTGTTTCTCCCTCACGATCGCGTCGGTCGCAAGACGTACAAGTACGCACTGACAGTCATTGACGTAGCGAGTCGCTATGAGGGGGCTGAGCCATTGGCTACGAAAGAGTCTAAGGAGGTGGCCGAGGCTCTTTCCCGAATATATAATGACCGAATCTTCTTCAGGTCGATCCCGGCCACGAGTTCATGGGTCACGAGTTCATGGGCGCGGTCTATCATCTATTGTCTAAACACAACGTTTATGTCAGACGCGTCAACATCCACCGAGACCAGGGAATCGTGGAGCGATTCAATCGAACCCTGGCTGAGAGACTGTTCGGTCACCAATACGCCAAAGAACTTGTAGACCCTCATTCGCGATCGACCGAGTGGGTGGCCAGGCTGCCCGCCGTGGTCTCCGCACTGGACTGCGAGGCGACCAGATTGATCGGTAAGAAACCCGTAGATGCTATCAAGTCTAAAAAGGTGACGAGCAAGCCGTCTGCTGTCTCGCGCGGGCGACCCGTTGGTTTAGAGGAGCAACGGCTTCCATCGGATGTTGACGTCCGGTACCTCTATCAACCGGGAGAGCTCGAAGGTGGCAGCCGCCGCGCGACGGTTCCCGTGTGGTCTCTCAATGTATATCATCTAGATCGATCTATTACCAAACCCGATGAGCCCGTGCTCTACTATTTGGATGATGGGCCATCTTGCGTGTTTGTTCGCGAAGAACTTCTTATTGTACCTTCTGACACACAGCTATCCCCGGATCGTCAGAGTCTTTAGAGAGGTTCTGTATGTATACCGTCTGATAACACGCGTCTTTTATCGTAGTACGCCGAGATTCCTAATTTTTGTTGACAGTACGTTTTCATAACACCGTCTTTCATTTTAAATCCTCTATTTTGTGCTACATATATAATGTGTTTTCCGTCTTCTGTAGTTTCGGTTGGTACTCGTTTATATCTATCCCAATTTAAATTGTTTGTTCTCTTGGACATTCCTTTCGCAGAGTTTTTGTTAATATAATTATTTTTTTCTACAAAATAACACTTACTAGATAGCGCTATCGCTCTATCTCCACTAAATTCCATTTTGAAAAGCCCGGGCTCTTTTTCACTCCACTTATTCCAGGCCAACCATTCATTCTTTTCTTTTTTTCTTTTTAAAACTCGTCTAGTAAATTAGATCTAATCAATTCCTCTATTGTTTTTCCACTAACTCCTATATACATACTATTCGTGTCCATCTGTATTAATTCAAAGTCTTCTCTTTTTACGTATTTGTCTAGAAATTCGCAGTAAAATTCCAACATTCTCAATTTAGCGAGTTGATAAACGGCTATTCCACAATGGAATGGTCTCTTTACTGAGCAACGGGGTTTTCGGGAAGATACTTCGTACGCATCTCCTATCTCTTCCAAATCATACGCGGATCTGAAAGCTTTGTCAACACAGGTTTCGTCTTGTGTATATGTCGTATTTAAATGTCTCTCCGTTGCCTCTATCATTTTTCCACAACACGAGTTTCCTAATAATTTCATTATATCCGCTAATGATTTCTTATTTGGTTCTACATCGCCTGTTCGTCTTGCGGCTGTAACTTCCTTTGCGAACCATTCGAATGGTTTTCCACTAATATAATCTATAACCTGATGAACTCCCGTTATGTCTAGACCGTGTTTTAAATACCATTTCAATAACGGTGCGTACAGCAATACTTTAGTGGCGGTCATCGATTCCACTAATTTCCTTCCATTTCCTCTGGTTCTGCCAGTATCTTCCAAATATTTTATCATGTGTTCTGGAACCTCCTCAACGTCTACTTGAGTTGTTTGGAACTTCTATATCCACCTCCACAAACCCAAACCAGTCTCCAGATAAAACTATTTTACAAACTTTTTAATAAATTTAGGGTTATGTGGGGTATCTATATGATGTATAGTTTATTTTCCACACGTCATATCTTTATTTAACGTAGGTAAATAAAACGCGTTTGCATTGTACCCCAAAACAGCCTTGCAAGGTTTGTTAATTCCTGTGGAATTAGATCTAATATTTGAAACGCCCGATTCGGCATATCGTGTAAATACTATTGATGGACCTCCAACTAGAGCGTCTTTCATCATTTCGTATGTTTCTTCTTTTGGTGCATATAGAGCATCCTCCGGTATAATCGTCTTTGAAGATTTTTGTTCTTCAATGGTTCCTCTCAATAAATATTGTATAGCTATTACAGGTAGTGATACCGCATCTTTGAAAATATCCACACCTCTGTGTTTATAAAATTCACACATTTTTTCCACCGCTTCTAGAAACGGTGCTACATCTAAATCGTTATAATAGTTCAACCATCCTCTGAAAGTTTTCATATTCTTTTCTTCGAAAATTCTAAGACATTTACTTAATTCTGTTTCATCTAGTAACATTTTCCCCGATTGTTTGGAATACCAATTCTCTATATCAGGCAGTCCTGGGTAATCCAGTTTGTCTGGAGTATCGAACCACTCGTAAGGAAAGAAAGATTTCTGTCCTTTGCAGTCGTAGGCTTTTATCCAACTATCGTAACTTACACCCGGTCCTAGGTAAAGTATTACATCAAGAAATCTAAACTCTGGAGTAAATAGAAATTTTGTTGCGTTTGCCCGTTTTCCGACCATTACTTTCTTTGTTGTTGATGCCAGTTCGCCTTCTTTATTAAGATTATATCGTACTTACTACTATTAAAACCTTTAACCGGTACTTGCTCTATCCACTGTTCGATCTGTGTAACTTGATTTTTACGTAAATGTTCTGTATTAAACCTATATCTCAACCATACTTCTTCTCCTATAGCTTTTCCCCTGACTTTCAAATCTTCTACGAATTTTTCTATAAGTTTTGCAGGATCTTTATCACAAATATGAGTTACTGTTCCTGAGAAATTATATCCTATTCTAACGCTTACCGGAACGTGCTCAGCTTCGTACTCTTCGTAAACTATTACCTAGCGTTTTAAGTAATTCTTTAGAATTAGGTTGTCTGAGATACGCCTCAAAATCATATACTATCTGATATGGATAAAGAGTAGTGTCGCAACCGATCTTTATGTCTTTACCCGTTCTTTGGAATTCGCATTCCCACATAACTACTAGGTTGAATTCTTTGCTTCTTATAAATTTATCTCTTCTCATTGTGGATGCGCGTTCTTCTTTGTTATGCTTTGCAAGTATCTCACACCCGTGCCAGCAACAGCCGTGATATTGATATACGGTATTGATTGCTGGACAGTATCCATCTACTGGAGCTCCTAAAATCCATCTTTCACCCCCGTTTCCTCACTGTTCATGGTGAATGCGAATTCCCTCCTGCTTTTCCACACAGTACATCCAATCGATCGCACCATAACTGTTAGAACCTTTTGGGTAGAACGATTTCTCGAACGACGAACGCGGGCGCTCTAAATAATTACCATCACATATTACTTTTGTCTCACCTCTCATACATTTTGGTCCGTGTTTCTTCATATTACTCGCTTTCGTGAATTTCTGTTTGCAATTATCGCAGGCGTAAATTTTAGATAGGTTTTTAAGGTTTTTTATCAGAAATGCGTGATTAGTAAACAGTCCTATTGTCATTGGTTTATTACCTAGTGCATCATAGTGCGCTGTACCTTTTTTCAACCACCAAACACCACCTTGTGTCGGTTGATATACTTCTATACCGATTTTAAAAAACTCTTCAACCATTTTCAGATCTGAAAAAGGAATTGGTGAAACCACATTACTATCGAAATATTGCTTACTAAGTTATTTCTCTTTTTCTGTACATCTGTCAGGTCTTTCACCTGTCATATGTATAGCTAGACACCTGAACAGACAAAGGTCGTCATTATACTTATCTAAGAATACATACCTTTTCTATTCCTCAACCATTCTGGAAGTTCTCCTCCTGCCGCTTCTTTGGATTGTAGTCCCAAATCTATTCCCCTACTGCCCTGTATTAGCTTTACAAAAACCTCTACCCATCTTACAAACTTCCACTTTGTATTTGGTCTGTCTATTTTATCGGATATTATTCGTGTTTGCTCCTTATCTGACAGCCATTTGTTAACTGTTTTCATTGATGATAGTGGTTCGCTACCACCGAGATTTTCGTGAAATATTATAGTCATAGGTTTTCCATTTTTAGTTTCCTCCATATGTTCTAGCTTGTAAGTATATGAATATCTCAAATACAAATTGGTTGTTAGATACGGAGCGAGTTTATCGAACATGCGTTCAGACTCGTTAATGTCAATGTTTTTACGAAAGGATAATATAACTACCCGTCTTCCCTTTTCTACCTTTTCCAATGTTTCATCATGAGCCCCCAATATTTCATCACCTTCTGCCACTATCGCGCGAACGATATATTTTTTCTTATTATTTGGTATTTGGTCACCTGTGCGTCTAATTTGGGACAAATTATTGGTGCTTGAAGGTTTTATTACACTAGCCCTTAACCCCGCAATACTTTCTTTTTGAATTCTGTTACCAACTTCCTCTGCTAGTAAGAGGTCTTTAAAGGCTCCTCGTTTGTGGGTGCGGGTAAACCGCTTCATAAACGCCTCTTTCTTTGTGGCGTTTATCAGCTTTGTCAACCCCCTAACTCTCAACCGTTTACTATAAGTAATCCCTAGAGATTCGGCTTCTCTTCTCAAACTTTCTATTTCTGGCGTTATCATATTTTCTGTATATAACCTATAAAATGTATCTGTTCAATTGGACGTGAAAAATTTACATCATGTTTTTTTCACGTCCAATTGAATATAAACATATACATATACATATATAATGGAGTGTGTGACTTGTTGTAAGACTTTTACGCGTAAAGACTATCTACGAAGGCATCTAGCGAGACGTAGAAAGTTTCCTTGTGTCCCCCCCACAATTTCTATGCCCCAGATGCCCTTATAAATTCGTTAGTGCCCAAACCCTTTGTAGACATAAGCAACTACGCTGCCAGGTGGCTAAAGGTGAACGTGGTAGACTAGAGCTGGTAGAATTAGTTGCTGATCTGCGAAATAAATTAGCTATATTGGAGGATAAAAATGGAGTGTTGGAATATAAACTATCACGCGCGTACGCATTGAAATTGACTTTTTTCAAAAGTCAATTTCCAATATAATTGGGACTACAAGACCACTTTTTTTATCATTCAATACAGCTCAATAACGTTAAAAACGTTGGTGGTATCATTTGGACTCACTCTTTTCAAAATTCGATTCTCTAATTATTTTCTCCAAAATACCTATGCTGAAATAATTCATAAATTTACTGTAAGTACAGACTTTCCTCATTAACCAATTTTTTGATTTTTCGGGGGTGGTGGGGGTAGTATAGAGGGGTGGAACGTATACCACCGTAGGTGGTATGATTTTGACTCCCTCTATACTACTGGGTTAGATATACTTTATATATATATTGAGTCACATGCATGATTATATTACATTTGAAACAAAAGGTCATATTCCATATAGTCAGTCATTCAGGACCCGTGGTGCCCCTGATCATCCAATGATTCATGCATAATTGCTTCGTAAATATGAAGGGATATATCTCACCGATATTCATGCCTTTCAGCCATTGGTCAACTATTTTAATCAGCGCTGTGTGACAAGAATGAGATTTTAGAAATCCAGATTGGGTTTCATGTAACAGTTTGTACTTGTCTACATACTCATTTAGGTGTTTGTTAACATGCTTTTCAAATTAGTCAAGGCCGTGAACTTAACCTATAAAATAACACAGAAGTGTAGTGTGTCTTATTGTTTATGTTACATTCAACTAAATATATTTTCTTCCGCATTCCTATTCGATCAGATGTTATACTATCACCGGAACCTGTAGTGAGAGACGATTATTTATACGATAACGGATATGGAAACATGTATTTTATCTCACTATTCCTGATGGAAAGCCTGTTCTCAGTCACGTAGACATTACTGGGGGCCGTTTCACTAAACTTCGTAGGACTAAAATTTAGGATTGTCTGCAAAATTAAATTGATGGACTTACATTTATTGAGCATAGGCTGCATATGCAGCCTATGCTCAATAAATGTAAATCCAATAATTGTTTTCAAGAAAACATTGTTAATGTGAAATGTACAGACTATCATAATGTTGCACTTACCGAACATTTAGCCGTACGAAGTTTAGTGAAACGGCCCCCGGATTATTTTGCATTTAAGGGTGGCATGATTCCAGCATAAATATCGACTTCTGTGCTTATATGGAGGACATTCTAACATATATTAATTATTATGCCCCCTATGCGATAGCAAGGTGGGCATATTACGTTGCATTTCAGCTTCCGTACGCCTTTCCGTCCATCCGTACGTCCGTCCGTACGGGCAACCAAACGGGAGGAAGGGGCCATTGGGAGGAGCCTAACACAAAATAATCCTTTGATTTATTCCGTGTGGCCCCTTATTCTATTCATAACAAGAGGCAATTTCTATTGTTCTATATCAATGGAAATGGCCCCTTCCTCCATATCGTTGGAACGTCCGTCTGTCAGTGTACATTTACGTCGAAAAGGTTGTAAGAGTTATTCCAACATAAAGGATTGCTTCAATCACTTGAATCACCTGAATATTTGTTACAAACTCACGCCACCATTAACACGACCTTGACATTTGTCACCTTCAAAATGTCGCTGAAACACTTAGCGATTTTGTTAAGTTGAAAAGTTGTAAGAGTTTCTGCATTTTGTAATATTTTCAATATAACATGAATGATTGCTTTAACCCTTTCAACCCTAAGGAACTGGAATGGACTGTAATATGCTAATGTTCTGACAAATAATTTTCAGATTCGTCCATTTATGAAAAGGGGGTGTTTTTGTTCTAAGAAATATAAAATTTACTTGCAAAAAATGCAGATCCTGATGAGACGGCTCGTTACGAGCCGGCTCATCTGGATCTGCACTGTTTGCATTAACCACTGTAGCGGGCTTTCGGTTCAACGGGTTAATATGTGGACAGTTGAATCACCTTAACATGTGTGATGCAATCACACCACCAATTACATGACCTTGAACTTTGTGACCTTCAAAATGGTGCTGAAACACTTAGCCATTTTCTTAAATCAAAAAGTGTGCAGGACTTTCTCAAATGACTTTGAAATGTGTTTAAATTAAAACCTTTTCTTTTTTAGGCACACTTTCTCGAATACTCGAGTCCTACGGAGCCCCGCAGGGGAAATTGAATTTTTTTTATTAATTCTTTCCCACGAAATAACTATTTGTTCCCTCGAATTGACAATTTGTCCCACGAAATAACAATTCGTTCCCTCAATTTAGCAATTCGTTCCCTCGAATTAACAATTAACAATTTGTTCCCACGATGCAGCAAATCTGCTCCCACGAAATAACAATTGTTATCTCGTGGGAACAAATTGTTATTTCGTGGGAACGAATTGTCAAATTGAGGGAACTAATTGCTAATTCGTGGGAACAAATTGTTACATTGAGGCGGAACGAATAGTTATTTTGTAGGAACAAATTGTTATTCCGTGGGAACGAATTAATAAAATTTGCATCATTAGTGGAGAATCGATGTGTGGGTTCGAATCCCAATGAAACCTATACCTTTTATTTCCGAAAAGTTTCGTACGAAGTTTAGTGAAACGGGCCCCAGACGCACATACAGAAGGCCGGACGATTGGGACTGGTATATGGTCGTTGTGGTTCAAGCGGTACACCGAATACAGATACACCCCTCCACCCAACCACATTACCACCCTGCAGTTCGGACATTCATCCTTCCACCCAACCACATTACCACCATGTAGTTCGGACATTTATCCCTCCACCCATCCATATTACAACCCTGTAGTTCGGACATTCATGCCTTCAAAGTATAGTTGGTGTATTAACCTGCATGGTAGGACATGCACTGATATAGCAGGCGCGTAGATAACCTGCGAATTTTCTGTTCGTCCTGTCTGTTGGTTCTGTTAACCATGTCACCCCTAAGTAACTGAAATGAACTTTGATATATTAATTTTGCAACCAATCCAACCATCACGAACTGGTTTTCAGACTAACACATTTATGAAAAGGGGATGCTTTTGTTTCAAAAAGAAATTGTAGATCCTGATGAGACGGCTCGTTACGAACCGGCTCATCTGGATCTGCACTGTTTGCATAACCGGCTCATCTTGATCTGCACTGTTTGCATAAACCGCTATACATGTAGCGGGCTTTCGGGTTTAAAGGATTAATGAAAAGACACCAAGTCTGCATAACCGGCTTATCTGGATCTGCACTATTTGCATAAACCGCTATAGCGGGCTTTCGTGTTCAAAGGGTTAATGAAAAGATACCACACACATAGTTCGTCCCAGAGTTTGTGTTTTTCCACGGTATTCATCTGTAATAATAGGTACATGTGTGTTAGTTCTGAGTACATAACTCTAAACTTATCGCATACAAAAGCATAGACGGGGAGGCCAGAGGTAGGTGAAACAATTTATTATTTCGTGGGATCGGTGAGCGACACAATGAAGACTGTTTAGAGGTGATAAAAGGCTTTCTACATAGGAAATTGTGTCTTGATTCCCGCGACATCTCCATAGCGCGCGCTCACAGGTTAGGCCGTCCCCGTTACCGTTATATACGTCCGATTATTGTTGCGTTTACTGAGTTCACAGACACTGAGCTGATCATGAGCAATGTTCGCCATTTAAAGGGGTCAGGTTACGGAATTGACAAGGATTATCCGCGAGAAATAACCGATGACCGGAAAAAACTGTACCCCGCTTTCAAGTTAGCACGTGAAACAAGTAAAAAGCCGAGCATAAAATACCCAGCCCGGTTGGTTGTAGACGGCAAAACGCAACAAGATGAGCTGCCCGACTGGTATGAAACTATGCAAGGTGACAGAATAGGCATGCTGAACGATTTGCTCCGTGGTGCATATTCGACGTCGACAGTCGCGGACGCTAGTGGCAACGTTAACGCTCCGAGAGAGACACCGCTAGTGACACGCCAAAATCAAATCCCGAGTTTGCCCAGCGCCACTAGACCGCCACGTTTTCATAGGGCTACAGACGGGCAACCACGTCCGCAGACTCGGATTGGCCAGCGTTTTACTAAACCGCCTCCACCACAACGTAGTTTCGATTCGCCGAGGCAGCCAGCTCCACCGACGTCCCAGTACCTGCCGCCACCCACTTCATATCCGTGCTTCCCACCGCGACCACCTCCACAGATGCACAGCTATTCCGATGTTACCAGACAGCCATGTGTATCCAGTGGGAATACAAGATACACCAGTTTATTCCCTAGTGTTAGTACAGCATACAGCAGTGTACCAAGTGCAAACACCGCATACACCAACGTACCAAGTGTGAGTCACATACACACCAGTGTAGCCAGTGTCGATACCGCGCACACCAGTGTAGTCGGCGCAAACACCACACACACCAGTGTAGCCAGTGCACCCAGTACAAACACCACATACAATGTTTTGTCGACACAGCCCAGCAATGTGCCTGTTACTCAGATTGTGTCAGGTCCCTCATATATCACCAGTACGCCAATAAACAATACAAACAAGCGAAAACCGTCACAATCGCCAACAGTAGACGACTCGTCGGTCACGCTTTCACCTGAGACTGACCATTCGCAGTCATTATTACCATGTGTAGCCGGACAATCGCACACATATGTAAACACTACCAATTATTATAGTACTACGAATCATGAAAATATAAACATTAGCGTAAACTCAGGCACCGACAGATCAAGGTCACATAAACGTCACCAGACACGTGCTAGCCAGTCGGCCAATAGTGCGAATCGTGCAGTTGGCGCGAACGTACCACGTGATGTTACAAGCCACACAATGACTCGGTCAGTCAGCAGATCACGTGATATAAACAGTGGCGGTTCACAATAGCACAGCGGGGAGAGTTGGCCAAATACAATTACGTTTGCATTGCTAAATGTTCAAGGTCTTGTCACGAAGAAAATTAATAAATTACATTCAACTGAACTTTTAGAAATATTAAAAAATAACGATATAATTGTGTTTACCGAAACCTGGACGGATTCATTATCTGATATACATGTTGATTCATTTACCCATTATCCATTACACAGGTCTTGCAAACATAGCAATGCGAAACGTACCTCTGGGGCCATTGTAGTCTGTGTGAAGGATTATTTAGCTAATGACGTCACTTTATATTTAGAACACTCCGACGCATACATGTGGCTAAAATTGAATAGTAATTTATTCAATCTACCACATGATTTGTATATGTGTATTTCCTATATTATTCCTGAGAATTCTAGCCGGCAAGCTTTTTTTGAATCGAACATTTTGAATGATGTGCTTGATGATATTAGTATCATTCAGAATAATATAAAAAATGAATGTAATTTTATGATGTTGGGCGACCTAAATAGCAGATGCGGATTATTACATGATTACGTATCGAGGGATCACGCTGAACACGTAGATACGTTGCCCGATGATTATATATATGATAACGATTTACCGAGATTGTCACAGGATACTGGAATTAATTCAAACGGGCGATTATTGATTGAACTTTGTAAATCCTCCGGATTACGTATTGTAAACGGCAGAGTGTGTGGTGAGACGGGCAAATGTACCTACGTGGGCAGCAGAGGTAGTAGTCTCGTTGACCTAGTCCTGATAAATGGACAATTATTACATTTATTTTCCACATTTGTTGTTGAAGATCCAAATATATTATCTGATCATTGTATTGTACATTTTTCAATGAGTTGTAGTCGTACTGAGCAGAATTCCGTTCACCAAAGTACGAATAATAGCCAACAATTAACGCATAAATTTGTATGGCAAAATGAAAATATAGACGCCTACAAAAGCGCGTTGTGCTCACCTGGCGTTACCGAGCAACTCGATTGACTAACACAAACATTACGTAATGAGTCGTCCGAAAATGATATTGATAACGCCGTTTCTAGTTTTAATAATCTGATTGACTCTGTTTGCGAACCTTTATTTAAAAAACCGATAAAAGCACAAAATAAAAACATAGCGGAATCAGTAAAATACAAATTAGACGAAACTACTGAATCAGCAAAACGCATATTTATCAATAATCTGAATAAATACAGGAGGGATGCTACAAATTATAATCGAACACAACTAGTAAAGTCGAGGACTGATTACAAGCAGTGTCATCGTAATTACATGTATGAACAAGCAAAATCCCAAACAAATAGGTTATTACAAGCTCGACGAAAAAATATCAAACAGTACTGGCAAATGTTGAAAGAAACTGCAGGCTCACCCAAATCAAACACAATTTCTGCTGATTATTTTGTACAGTATTTCAAAGCCATAAATAATCCAACAGACCATTTTTTCCAGCCAGATGAAGATATTAT
The DNA here is from genome assembly GCA_029237695.1 of Conchocele bisecta. Classification (NCBI taxonomy): domain Eukaryota; kingdom Metazoa; phylum Mollusca; class Bivalvia; order Lucinida; family Thyasiridae; genus Conchocele; species Conchocele bisecta. The sequence goes on along the minus strand of CM055270.1, from coordinate 75,507,446 downwards.
TCATTTTAATGCGGTATATTTTGAGTCGGAAATAAAAATAATGTTCGCTGAATTGAATATCGAAATTTCTAAGGAAGAACTTTTGCAATCAGTGGGGGACCAGATATGTATTTAAACGAATTTTTAATTCATGGAAAAATACTAATTTCACCATTTCTGTACAAACTGTTTAATACAACTTACAGAAATGGTTATTTTCCGGAGGCCTGGTCTGAAGGTTATATAGTGCCACTTCATAAAAAAGGTAACGTAAATGATGTAGGTAACTATAGGGGAATTACATTACTTAGTACTATTGGAAAATTATTTTCAAGAATATTAAATAATAGGCTCACACTGTGGTCCGAGAAATATTTTGTATATGTTGAATCACAAGCTGGCTTTAGAAAACATATGTCAACTGTTGATCATATATTTATACTACATGGAATGATTACCCATCTACTTAACCAAGGGAAACAACTACACTGCGCTTTTGTTGATTTTACGAAGGCATTCGATTATATTGTGAGAGAAAATATCTGGTATAAATTAATACGCATAGGAGTGAGGGGCAACATGTTAAGTGTAATAACATCTATGTATGATAACATAAAATCAAAAGTAAAATTTGATAATCAATTAAGCGAAGAATGTACCTGTATGTTAGGGGTGCGTCAAGGGGAATGCTTATCACCATTTATATTTGCAATGTATATAAATGATTTAGAAGATGAGTTCTATTTAAACGGAATAGATGGGATAGACATTGACATGATACATATTTTGTTGTTATTATATGCTGATGACATTGCAATTTTAGCAACGTCAGCAGTACATTTACAAAAAGGGCTAGACACATTATACAATTATTGCCAAAAAATGGAAACTTACAGTAAATACTAAGAAAACTAAAATTATGATTTTTAGAAAAGGCGGCCGACTTCCCGCAAATTTTAAATTTTATTATAACGATTACGAAATAGAAATAGTAACACAATTTTCATACTTATGAGTGGTTTTCACGCCAGGTGGCTCCTTTTCAGAGGCCAATAATACCTTATCGGGACAGGCACAAAAGGCAATTTTCAAATTATACACATATTTGAAACAATTTACTGACTTATCCCCTAAGCATATGCTGGAATTATTTGATAAACTTGTCCTCCCGATCCTGAATTATGCCGGTGAAGCATAGGGGTTTTCACAGTCCATGCAAATTGAAAGAGTGCATTTACAATTTTGTAAACGCGTGCTAGGTGTCAAAATATCAACATAAAATGATTTTGTTTACGGTGAACTAGGCAGAACCTCACTTTGAACAGGTCGTTTATATAATATAATTAAAGATTGGTTCAAAGTAATCGGATCAAGTGATCGGAACTATATTAAATGTATATATCACATGATGCTTAATGATATTGAACGGTCACCAACTATGAAAAAGTGGGCCTCTCTGATTAAATCTATGTTAACACAGCTTGGTTTTTACCATGTATGGCTTTCGCAAGGTGTGGGTGACGTCATAAGATTTTGATCAACATTAAAACAACGCTTAACAGACAATTTCGTTCAGGACTGGAACACTAGAATAAATGAATCTAGTAGAGCTTTATTTTATAAAAATATTTCATCTTTTGAATATCAATGCTATCTCGACTTCATCAGTGTAAACAAGTTTAGAGTGGCTCTAACCAGAATGCGTGTATCTGCCCACAGGCTGGAGGTTGAAACCGGCAGATGGCATAGACCAATTAGTACACCCTTTGATGATCGTAAATGTAAATTCTGTAACGTGTTAGAAGATGAATTTCATTTCTTGTTTATATGTCCTGTCTACAATGACTTGAGGGTACGCTACATCGGCCAATATTATAGAAGTAGACCTAACATGTTAAAATTAGTAACACTGTTTCACTCAGATAGAGCGTCTTATATAAGAAACCTTGGTAATTTCGTTTTCAGAGCGTTCGATAAACATAACGAAATTATATCTCAGCTAAACATATATATGTAGTAATTTATTCTTGAAATAACTGGAAATCAATTGTGTATACTTATTGATAGATACATTTATATAAAATGCACAGTACAGTCTTAGAACAGGCTGTGCGAATGCGCAGGCTGATCTAGGACTCCGCTGATCTCCAAGTCGACATGTGCATTTATGTCATTTCCTACCATACAATCATATACCGTTTGTTTACAGTATGACATGTATTATATGTGAATGTATATGACTGTATTATTCATGTGACTAGTTGTTTTACACTATTGTGATGCTGATTTAAAGCGCATTTGCCAAAAACAAAAACTCTCCCGAAATTAAAAAAAAATATTTAACTACTAGTAAGCTTTGTATGCTTTGTTTCGTTAAATTATCCTATGCTTGTGTGTAAAGTAGATACATGTATTATATGTGCACTTCAAAACGACAATTGGAATACAATGTATGATTAAAGTATTCCTGTTTGATGGAAAGAACGTTCATGCCATGACGCTGCCACTGTTGCATTGTTTTCTGTATGTGTATGTACACATATGTATATGTGTCTATATGTACTTATATAGACATGTAATACTATACCACATTTAGAAAAAAGATATACATGTATATGGGTGTGTATATGTGCGTATATGTGTGTACATGTATGTGCATGTATACATGTGTGTGTACATGTGTATTTATATGTATATGTATGTCTATTTCTCATTTATTGTTAAAATTAATACCAGCTATATAACATTAAGCACACACTATGATCAGTAAGCGGAGACTGTGCGATATACGTTTGTATGATACAAGTACAGATAAATGTATTAGTGGTTGAGGCATGTTCTGAAGTCTATTTGCCTATTTGCCACGATTGTGGTGTTTCTAAATTTATTATATTTAGTAGTTTACCCATGTACGCCATCTTGCATTGTACGTATATTATACCATAGTCATGTATGTATGCTCATGAGGCAGTTGCCTCGATGCAATAAATTATTATTCTTCTAATTACATTTCATTATACAGTGGAACCTCTCTAAACCGGACACCATCAAAAGCACAATCATGTACTCTTATTTTTGTTGAGTTTCTTGGTCATTCATCTCAGGTGATAATGTCTGTTCGTGATCGCATAGCACACAACTATGGCTCACCGTGATCAAATGCCTGATTTACAGTGTAACCTCTCTAAGCCGGACACCCTGTGGACCTCCCAGGGTGTCAGGTTTAGAGAGGTTTCACTGTACTGCATTACATAAGAGTTATGACGGAGTAGCTTTTCCAAATGTACGCTTGAAGCGTTCTTTGTTCGAATTTTGCTAATACACACTTTATTAGGTACGTTTGTATTTTGTGTCGTATTGTAGAATTATCACTTAATAACGATATAGCGAAGTATGAACGTCAACGCCCTGCAGTTTTTTTCTATATTTTAGTGCGCGAAGTCTAAATGCTATTACACATATTTTTACTGTTTAGCGTGGTGTAGTGATATAGTGCAACATGTTGCCTATAAAGCGTAAAACGTGTGTGTATGCATACATGTATGCATGCAACTTGCGAATATGTTATGTTTTTGTTTTCCCCCAGCATGAAAATAAACCAAACCTTCCTTATCAGCCTTTCATGTCCATTCACTCCCCCCCCACCCCCCCCCCACCCCCATCCCCCAGGGTGTCCGGTTTAGAGAGGTTCCACTGAACATTCAGCACTACATCATGTACATGAACATCAGTGTTATTTCACAAGCGACAATGCAATAACTGACAGTGCAACCCATCTAAATTGATCACAATGGTGTCGCCAGGGTATCCAATTTAGAGAGGTGCCATTGTATATGTTTTGGACTAGATCTAATGGAAAACAGTTTCGTTTTATCGTAGTATGCAACCTTACACAACCGTGTGATGTGTTTGCGACGTAAGAAGCCCATTGATCGTGATACATCGAGATGTGAGACATTGTGTCAAACATCGGGGTATGAGACATCCAAACAAAACCTGTATCCTCTTTCCGGCGAGCAATTAGGCCGTTCTAATGCCGTTGTTAGCCATATCCATACAATGTTCATATTTCACCGCCCCATCTCTCTATAGCGCTTGAGACGAGATTTTGATAATCTGTAATCGAATATGTCACCATATAAAATACATTATCGCCTCACTTCTGTGTATGAGCCTGTGGCTGGAGAAATGGGGCCTCTGACATTTATTGCCAATGTAGTACCTGATTTGTTGGCACACTCCTCAAATACAACACTTCTGTGTATATCGGTGTGACTAGAGAAATGGGGCCTATGACATTTATTGCCAGACGAGGCTGAGTGTAGTTCGTGATCTGTTGGCACACTCCTCAAATCGCGTCACGTCTGTGTATGTGACTGTGACTGGACAAATAGGGCCTGTGAAATTTATTGCTAGTGTAGTCCCTGATCTGTTGGCACACTCCTCAAATACATCACTTTTGTGTATGTCACTGTGACTAGAGAAATGGGGAGTATGACATTTGTTGCCAATGTAGTACTTGATCTGTTGGCACACTCCTCAAATCGCGTCACTTCTGTGTATGTGGCTGTGACTAGAGAAATTGGGTCTATGTCATTTATTGTTAGTGTACTCCCTGATATGTTGGCACACTCCTCAAATCACGTCACTTCTGTGTATGTGGCTGTGCCTGGAGAAATTGGGCATATGACAATCATAGCCAATGTAGTCCCTGATCTGTTGGCACACTCCTCAAATCGCATCACTTCAGAGTATGTGGCTGTGCCTGGGGAAATGGGGCCTATGCCATTTATTGCCAACGTGGTTCCTGATCTGTTGGCACATTCCTCAAATCGCGTCATTTCTGTGTATTTGGTTGTGACTGGAGAAATGGACCCTATGACATGTATTGCTAGTGTAGTACCTGATATTTTGGCACACTCCTCAGATCGCTTCACGTCTGTGTATGTGGCTATGACTGGAGAAATTGGGCCTATGACAATTATAGCCAATGTAGTCCCTGATCTGTTGACACACTCCTCAAATCGCATCACTTCTGAGTATGTGGCTGTGCCTGGAGAAATTGGGCCTATGCCATTTATTGCCAATGTAGTTCCTGATATGTTGGCACACTCCTCAAATCGCGTCACTTCTGTGTATTTGGCTGTGACTACAGAAATAGGGCCTATGACATTTATTGTCAATGTAGTCCCTGATCTGTTGGCACACTCCTCAAATTGCGTCACGTCTGTGTATGTGTATGTTACTGGAGAAATGGGGCCTATGACAATTATATCCAATGTAGTTTCTGATCTGTTGGCGCACTCCTCAAGTCGCGTCACTTCTGTGTATTTGGCTGTGACTTGAGAAATGGACCCTATGACATGTATTGCTAGTGTAGTACCTGATATGTTGGCACACTCCTCAAATCGCTTCACGTCTGTGTATGTGGCTGTGACTGGAGAAATGGGGCCTATGACAATTATAGCCAAAGTAGTCCCTGATCTGTTGGCAGACTCCTCAAATCGCATCACTTCTGAGTATGTGGCTGTGCCTGGAGAAATGAGGCCTATGCCATTTATTGCCAATGTAGTTCCTGATCTGTTGGCACACTCCTCAAATCGCGTCACTTCTGTGTATTTGGCTGTGACTGGAGAAATGGACCATATGACATGTATTGCTAGTGAGTACCTGATATGTTGGCAAACTCCTCAAATCGCGTCACGTCTGTGTATGTGGCTGTGACTGGAGAAATGGGTCCTATGACATTTATTGACAGTGTAGTTCTTGATATGTTGGCACACTCCTCAAATCGCGTCACTTTCGTGTATGTGGCTGTGACTGGAGAAATGGAGCCTATCACATTTAGTGCCTGTGTAGTCCCTGATCTGTTGGCACACTCCTCAAATCGCGTCACTTCTGTGTATGTGGATGTGACTGGAGAAATGGGGCCTATGACATTTATTGCTAGTGTATTACCTGATCTGTTGGCACACTCCTCAAATCGCGTCACTTTTGTGTATTTGGCTGTGACTGGAGAAATGGGGCCTATGACATTTATTGCCAATGTAGTCCCTAATATGTTGGCACACTCCTCAAATCGCATCACTTCAGGGTATGTGGCTGTGCCTGGTGAAATGGGGCCTATGCCATTTATTGCCAATGTAGTACCTGATCTGTTGGCACACTTCTCAAATCGCGTCACTTCTGTGTATGTGGCTGTGACTAGAGAAATGGGGTCTATGTCATTTATGGTTAGTGTACTCCATGATATGTTGGCACACTCCTCAAATCACGTCACTTCTGTGTATGTGGCTGTGCCTGGAGAAATTGGGCCTATGACAATCATAGCCAATGTAGTCCCTGATCTGTTGGCACACTCCTCAAATCGCATCACTTCAGAGTATGTGGCTGTGCCTGGGGAAATGGGGCCTATGCAATTTATTGCCAATGTAGTTCCTGATCTGTTGGCACATTCCTCAAATCGCGTCATTTCTATGTATTTGGTTGTGACTGGAGAAATGGACCCTATGACATGTATTGCTAGTGTAGTACCTGATATGTTGGCACACTCCTCAAATCGCTTCACGTCTGTGTATGTGGCTGTGACTGGAGAAATGGGGCCTATGACAATTATAGCCAAAGTAGTCCCTGATCTGTTGGCAGACTCCTCAAATCGCATCACTTCTGAGTATGTGGCTGTGCCTGGAGAAATGAGGCCTATGCCATTTATTGCCAATGTAGTTCCTGATCTGTTGGCACACTCCTCAAATCGCGTCACTTCTGTGTATTTGGCTGTGACTGGAGAAATGGACCATATGACATGTATTGCTAGTGAGTACCTGATATGTTGGCAAACTCCTCAAATCGCGTCACGTCTGTGTATGTGGCTGTGACTGGAGAAATGGGTCCTATGATTTATTATTGACAGTGTAGTTCTTGATATGTTGGCACACTCCTCAAATCGCGTCACTTTCGTGTATGTGGCTGTGACTGGAGAAATGGAGCCTATCACATTTAGTGCCTGTGTAGTCCCTGATCTGTTGGCACACTCCTCAAATCGCGTCACTTCTGTGTATGTGGATGTGACTGGAGAAATGGGGCCTATGACATTTATTGCTAGTGTATTACCTGATCTGTTGGCACACTCCTCAAATCGCGTCACTTTTGTGTATTTGGCTGTGACTGGAGAAATGGGGCCTATGACATTTATTGCCAATGTAGTCCCTGATATGTTGGCACACTTCTCAAGTCGCGTCACTTCTGAGTTTTGGCTGTGACTGGAGAAATGGGGCCTATGACATTTATTGCCAATGTAGTGTCTGATCTGTTGGCACACTCCTGAAATCGCGTCACTTCTGTGTATGTGTCTGTGACTGGAGAAATGGGGCCTATGCCAATTATAGCCAATGTAGTTCCTGATCTGTTGGCGCACTCCTCAAGTCGCGTCACTTATATGTATTTTGCTGTGACTTGAGAAATGGGGCCAATGACATTTATTGCCAATGTAGTCTCTGATATGTTGGCACACTCCTCAAATCGCATCACTTCTGTGTATGTGGCTGTGACTGTAGAAATAAGGACTATGACAATTATTGACAGTGTAGTTCTTGATCTGTTGGCACACTCCTCAAATCGCGTCACTTCTGTGTATTTGGCTGTGACTGGATAAATGGACCCTATGACATGTATTGCTAGTGTAGTACCTGATCTGTTGGCACACTCCTCAAATCGCGTCACGTCTGTGTATGTGGCTGTGACTGGAGAAATGGGGCCTATGCCATTTATTGACAGTGTAGTTCTTGATCTGTTGGCACACTCCTCAAATCGCGTCACTTCTGTGTATGTGGCTGTGACTGGAGAAATGGAGCCTATGACATTTAGTGCCAGTGTAGTCCCTGATCTATTGGCACACTCCTCAAATCGCGTCATTTCTGTGTATGTCGCTGTGCCTGGAGAAATGGACCCTATGACATGTATTGCGAGTGTAGTACCTGATCTGTTGGCACACTCCTCAAATCGCGTCACTTCTGTGTATGTGGATGTGACTGGAGGAATGGGGCCTATGCCATTTATTGCTAGTGTAGTACCTGATCTGTTGCCACACTTCTCAAATTGCGTCACTTTTGTGTATTTGGCTGTGACTGGAGAAATGGGGCCTATGACATTTATTGCCAATGTAGTCCCTGATATTTTGGCACACTCCTCAAATCGCGTCACTTCTGAGTATGTGGCTGTGCCTGGAGAAATGGGGCCTATGCCATTTATTGCCAATGTAGTGTCTGATTAGTTGGCACACTCCTGAAATCGCGTCACTTATGTCTATTTGGCTGTGACTACAGAAATGGGGCCTATGACATTTATTGTCAATGTAGTCCCTGATCTGTTGGCACACTCCTCAAATTGCGTCACGTCTGTGTATGTGTATGTGACTGGAGAAATGGGGCCTATGACAATTATATCCAATGTAGTTCCTGATCTGTTGGCGCACTCCTCAAGTCGCGTCACTTCTGTGTATTTGGATGTGACTTGAGAAATGGGGCCAATGACATTTATTGCCAATGTAGTCCCTGATATGTTGGCACACTCCTCAAATCGCATCACTTCAGGGTATGTGGCTGTGCCTGGAGAAATGGGGCCTATGCCATTTATTGCCAATGTAGTTCCTGATCTGTTGGCACACTCCTCAAATCGCGTCACTTCTGTGTATTTGTTTGTGACTGGAGAAATGGACCCTATGACATGTATTGCTAGTGTAGTACCTGATATTTTGGCACACTCCTCAAATCGCTTCACGTCTGTGTATGTGGCTGTGACTGGAGAAATGGGGCCTATGGCAATTATAGCCAATGTAGTCCCTGATCTGTTGGCACACTCCTCAAATCGCATCACTTCTGAGTATGTGGCTGTGCCTGGAGAAATGAGGCCTATGCCATTTATTGCCAATTTAGTTCCTGATCTGTTGGCACACTCCTCAAATCGCGTCACTTCTGTGTATTTGGCTGTGACTGGAGAAATGGACCCTATGACATGTATTGCTAGTGTAGTACCTGATCTGTTGGTACATTCCTCAAATCGCGTCACGTCTGTGTATGTGGCTGTGACTGGAGAAATGGGTCCTATGACATTTATTGACAGTGTAGTTCTTGATATGTTGGCACACTCCTCAAATCGCGTCACTTTTGTGTATGTGGCTGTGACTGGAGAAATGGAGCCTATCACATTTAGTGCATGTGTAGTCCCTGATGTGTTGGCACACTCCTCAAATCGCGTCACTTCTGAGTTGTGGCTGTGACTGGAGAAATGGGGCCTATGACATTTATTGCCAATGTAGTGTCTGATCTGTTGGCACACTCCTGAAATCGCGTCACTTCTGTGTATGTGTCTGTGACTGGAGAAATGGGGCCTATGACATTTATTGCTAGTGTAGTACCTGATCTGTTGGCACACTCCTCAAATCGCGTTACTTTTGTGTATTTGGCTGTGAATGGAGAAATGGGGCCTATGACATTTATTGCCAATGTAGTCCCTGATATGTTGGCACACTTCTCAAATCGCGTCATTTCTGAGTTGTGGCTGTGACTGGAGAAATGGGGCCTATGACATTTATTGCCAATGTAGTGTCTGATCTGTTGGCACACTCCTGAAATTGCGTCACTTCTGTGTATGTGTCTGTGACTGGAGAAATGGGGCCTATGACAATTATAGCCAATGTAGTTCCTGATCTGTTCGCGCACTCCTCAAGTCGCGTCACTTCTGTGTATTTGGCTGTGACTTGAGAAATGGGGCCAATGACATTTATTGCCAATGTAGTCCCTGCTATGTTGGCACACTCCTCAAATCGCATCACTTCTGTGTATGTGGCTGTGACTGTAGAAATAAGGCATATGACAATTATTGACAGTGTAGTTCTTGATCTGTTGCCACACACCTCAAATCGCGTCACTTCTGTGTATGTGGCTGTGACTGGAGAAATGGAGCCTATGAAATTTAGTGCCAGTGTAGTACCTGATCTGTTGGCACACTCCTCAAATCTCGTCACTTCTGTGTATGTCGCTGTGCCTGGAGAAATGGACCCTATGACATGTATTGCTAGTGTAGTACCTGATCTGTTGGCACACTCCTCAAATCGCGTCACTTCTGTGTATGTGGATGTCACTGGAGAAACAGGCCTATGACATTAATTGCTAGTGTAGTACCTGATCTGTTGGCACACTCCTCAAATCGCGTCACTTTTGTGTATTTGGCTGTCACAGGAGAAATGGGGCCTGTGCCATTTATTGCCAATGTTGTACATGATCTGTTGGCACACTCCTCAAATCGCGTCACTTCTGTGTATTTGGCTGTCACAGGAGAAATGGGGCCTGTGCCATTTATTGCCAATGTAGTACATGATTCGTTGGCACACTCCTCAAATCGCGTCACGTCTGTGTATGTGGCTGTGACTGGAGAAATGGGGCCTATGACATTCATTGTCAATGTAGTCCCTGATCTGTTGGCACACTCCTCAAATCGCGTCACTTTTGTGGATGTGGATATGACTGGAGAAATGGGGCATATGACATTTATTGCCACTGTAGTCCCTGATCTGTGAGCACTCTCCTCATATCGCGTCACTTCTGTTTATGTGGCTGTGACTGGAGAAATGGGGCCTATGACATGTATTGCAAGTGTATTCCCTGATATGTTGACATACTCTTCAAATAGTAGTTTGTGGAGATAATATATTTCAGTACTTTCAGTACTTTTATTAGTTACGCAATGATCATAATTTACCACATAAAGAACACGGGCATCGTTATCACGAAGCTAATCCCCTCGCCGGCAGCCTTGATTATAATAAAACACTTTGCGTCTAATGCAAAACAAAGCACCATCCGTAGACACACATTGTGGCCAAATATTATCAAAATCGGAGAAGCTATTCATGGGTTATTAATAATTAATTTAACTCTGTGCATGCCAGCGGTGAAAGTATCCACCAAACAAATTAGGAGTATATGTTTTATTTCTCTCTGTAAATATGTCTTGGAATTTCATTAGAATTGAGTTCTCAGGACTCAATTGTAATGAAATTTCAAGACATATTCATGATATTTACAAGGAGAAATAAAAGAAAATTTGATGACTTTGTGTCCGCTATTTTTGAACTATTGATAGCCCACAAGTTTCCCAGCATGCAAAGAGTTAAACCATGTATGGTGTAACTAACGTACGCACGTACATGTACATGGATTAATGCTATATCACCTCTTGCCTTTTGGCGAGTGGATAACTATTAGTTACTAAATATGTTTCCATTCTAGACACAAGCGAGATTAATGATCATTTGGCGGAATATACATGTATATCAGTCAGGGTCGCACGTTAGGCGCTAAATGTCACAGAGCGAGAAAGATGCGCACCCTATCCGGGGTTCGATCCCGGGACATCTGGGGCCCGTTTCACAAAACTTCGTACGACTAAAATGTTCGTAAGTGCAAATTTAGGATCATCTGTAAATTTCAATTGATACTGCAATTTCAATTTCCTTTGCAATGACATTGCAGTTCATTTTAGCTGCATATGCAGCCTATCCTCAATAAATGTAAACCCAATAATTGTTTACAATACAACATTTTAATGTACAATTTACAGACTATCATAATGTTGCACGAAGTTTAGTGAAACGGACCCCAGGTTTACCTTACAGTCGCTCTACCAACGAAGCTAACGGGGCACAGATACACACGTCTCCCCACATGGTAAACTGCTAAACATTGCATAATTATGTTTAGAAACCTGGAGACCGTTTAACTAAACTTCATACGACTAAAATGTTCGTATTAGTAAGTGAAAATTTAAGATCGTCTAGAAATTTCAATTGATGGATCTATATTTATTGAGCATAGGCTGCATTTTTTGTTGATGGCAATTTCCAAAATAGGCCTTTTAGAGGCGCGTTTTAATCATGGGAATCTTTATTTCTCTCAATTTCTGCTGCGTTTTAAACATACACATGAAATATCTAACCATTTTACCATCACTGACACGCTTTATCCACCTGTGTTCCTCTTCATAGTGAGATACATACAATACCAGCCTAGCTGCACTTTTTCCGCTTTATAGGCAAGAGGTTTCACTATGTCGCTACACCACGCTACAAAGTAAAACTGTGCGTAATAGCATTTACACTTCGCGCACTAAATACACAAGATGTATGATCACGTGGTACAAACAACAACAACAAGTAGTGAAACTTCCAGAATCCATCTGATTGAAAGTACGTATTATTTTATATTGTTCTTATTACGTAACGGATGTTCATGAAATATGGCGCATCAAATGCTTTTTGTTAAGCTGCATTTGGTGGTCTCTGTATTTTCGCCCACACGGAAATCGATTCTTTGCAAAAACGACTTAAGTCTGTGCCAAACTCCCTGGACCACCAATTAAAATGCATCTCATGAAGAGGCGTTTGCTGGGCCATATTTCATAAAAATCCCTTGCATATTGAGGAAAAAATCAAATAATACTAGCTTTGCAATGGGCGACGTTGTTGTTGTTGTAACCACGTGATCATTCACCTTGATACAGAAACGACATGCAGGGTGTTGAGACAATTCTACAATACGACACAAAAAAAATACCACAAACTTACTTAATAAAGTGTGTATTAGCAAAATTCTTAGGTCACTCTCCACGAAGTAGAAAGTAAACAAAATAAGTACTACTCCGTCATATCTCTTATGTAATGCAGTGTAATTAAATGTAATGTACTCAGAACTAGTACCAGCCGTGACATATGAATGTTACAATTCGCATTACACATTGGTACGTTGTCAACTGATCGTATGGGCATTGCGCAATTTTTTTTAATAAAACGGAGAAGCAGTCAACCCGAGCTGGCACCCAGTGTGATCCCAGACCCCCTTTTCACGACGGTTTGTGCGGGCGGTTGGTTGTGAACACGTGAAGGGTAATTTCAATATGTGAAAGTAACATACTTATAATTGGCCAGTTTTATAATGCAGTCTTACATCCGAGTATTGATTTTTCATTTCCTGTCGAACAGGTAGTCATTAAATGTGGTAAATGTATCGTATTATGATTAAATATTGCACTATATATATTTATTGTTTGCCCTAGTTTCTCGACCAATGAAAATATAGCATTCGTCTCAAGTAATCACATATTGCGACTATTTCTCTACCAAATCTACTAAATGTATACATTACATGTTCCAATACAAAGACCGTTATTTTTTTTATTAATTCGTTCCCACGAAATAACAATTCGCTCCCTCAATTACATATATTCGTTCCCACGAATTAACAATTCGTTCCCACGAATTAACAATTCGTTCTCTCAATTTAACAATTTGTTCCCACGAAATAACAATTAGTTCCCATGGGAACGAATTGTTATATTGTGGGAACTAATTGTTATATCGTGGGAACGAATTGTTAATTCGAGGGAACGAATTGTTACATTGAGGGAACGAATTGTCATTTCGTGGGAACGAATTGTTATATCGTTCGGCTGCATTGGCCTGCCATTTTTGGGCTCAAATACCCGGGTTTGGAAGGTCCTCTAGCCGATTCCTACCCTTAAATATAAGATAAAAGAGAAATATATATATATTGATTTTTTAATAAACTAATTTCAAAATAGTGGCAACCATTGTATATCCTGATTAAGTCAAAACAGTATTGAATGTCAACCAAGTGGCCCAAGTTTCGTAAGGTCCATTTCCACAGCCCGCTGCCCAGTTATGTCCCACAACTATCCAAAAGTATAATACCCACTGATGACACAGACCAATTAAAGGAGAATAGGCCATGTCTTTGTTGTTCTGTGTTAAGCGTGCACCTGGATAGCCAAAACCTACTTACGTATCCGGTAAAAACAAACAAGGCTTTGAAAAAACAATAACGTACATTTATGTTAAAAACTTCCTCAAACCTTTGCAGTGAAGTTTTTAGCATAAATTTAAATTGCCGCTAAATAATAAGAAAACACTCTTATTAAACATATTAAGTGTAAATTCATGAACGGATTTAAAACTTAGACACGTCCCAAATCAATTTACATATTACGTCACCAGTAAATAATGTAAAATCGCATACACAGTTTGTTTGTTTTTTCATAGAATCACTCACAAAACCTACCCGCACGCGGATGCTTTATAGAGAAAGAACTTGCTATGGCCTTATGGGAACAGTGACTCATGTCATCGTCACCAAAAATGCATACCCGTTCACCCCTAAACATATACAATGGTATGTCTTTGTTAATTGTAATTTACTCCGTTAATAAAAAAACGGGTTAATGTTTCAAAGTCCTGAACGTATCATCGGGCACACACTGCAGATCCTGAACTGCTGTCTCTATATAATACGGTATGTTGGATGGAAAGCATTAAACGTGTAATACACGGAATGATGCCACACCCAATTGGGAATAATTTCAGCACAAAAATATTTGCACAATTCCCTAACATTTGATGCACCCAATTGGGGATAAACTTATTGGAGTGGAGCGCACATTATAACTCCGGTAGTGGCAGTCTTTCTTTCGAATTTATCTTAGTGAAAGGTCTGGTATCATTTTACTGGCAAAAAAGAAACGTGTGAGGTTACAGTTGGAATATTCTTACATGTTTTAAAACGTTAAGGATTATAGTGTGACGTGTATTAATCCAGTGTAAGAATCAAAGAAATGTAATACTGAAGATGTGATCTTTAATTGGAATAATTGGAGGAAGCGACGACGCCAGTCAGCAATCGAGGTAAGGAACAATTTGATAAAATGGACCTTATCGCATGTGTGACCAGTGTAGATTCTGATCAGCATGTGTAATGACATGTGGTTGTGACTGGAGAAATAGGTTTGTGGAATTTCTGACCAGTGTTGCTCCTGATCAAGTAACGCATTTTTGTAGCCTGATAACGATCTCTTTTTTCCAGTCACAGTGAGATATAATCAATAGAATAATCGAGAATGGTTATTCTGTGAGAGAAAGAAAACGTCGCTTGATTGATGGAATGGCGACCCGTATAGGCCCCGATCAGTTCATAGGCTGGTCGTATAAAATAGGCATATAAGGTCCTTTTAGACAGCGTTTCGGATGGAGTCAACATATTCATATTATAATGTCCGAAAATCGTCAAATCTGTCCAAAAATCATCCAAATATGGGAATTCTAAAGAAATTGTCTGAAATCAATACATGTATTTCTAAAGGTTTTCTAACCATGTCCAAAATCTTACAAACATGTCAGAAATCTTACAAATGTGTCGAAAATCATCCAAATATGTCCGAATATCGTCCAAATATGTATTTGACAATTATTTAAATACGGGAATTATTAAACAATGTCCGAAATCAACATTTCTAAAAAATCTTCGAAACATGTTCGAAATTTTCCAAATATGCCTGAACATCGGATTACTTTCCTGGAAATTACAAATCCGAATGAAAATCGTTTTTGGCAATTTGATTCAATCGGCGCAGAATATAAATAAAAATAGTGAAAAGTGTCCCGGCCGGAAATGTGAGTGTTTTGTTATATAAGTGTTTGCTATGATGAGTCTCAAGAATCTCCGACTTTGAGGTTCACCAACATGGCAAAGTATACGTATCTAGAAAAGTATACTTTGAGGGAGAAACTTTCACTTTAAGGATAAATTTATTAATTTTTATTATTCTAAATTTATTACATTATCACAGCCACTGGCATATTTGCTGTGATAATGTAATACATTCAGTATAATAATTGCTACACAGTGAACTCGTACATTTTATTTGCTCTTAACTTGAATTTAAAACTGTTGAGCTCGCGTATATCATGAGAATAAAGTGCAAACCTTGTAAATAACAAATGACATAAAAATGAAAAAAAATGAATTGACGGTTAACAAAACTGACTGTAAAGGGGTAATGGCGAATACATGCTTATTTTGCCAGAACATGTCATACAGAGTGGCCTGCGGTTCTCTTACCAGGCTAATTGTAATTCCTGGAGCGCAGGATTGCAATTCGCGTTCCCATTAATTGCAATTGGACCGCAATCGGACTGCAATCATGAGACTGCGGTCCAAAGAGTTGGTTGCGGAATTGAAATACTTATTGCGCAGTTAGCACTGCGCTCCGCTTTTAATTGCAGTTTACGCTCCATTTTTTCTTTAAACTGCGAAAGAATGACCGCTTTACGCTGCGCTCTGCGGTCAAACCAGCGGACCGCTCTGCTTGACCAATGCGGCAATAAAATCGAAATAGTTGATTTTTTCTGACGAAAAGATATATTTTCTTATCTGTATTTAGCCATTTAAAATCCAATAAAATATACATAAATAGTAGAATTAGGTGTATATATACGCGTAACGCTAAGTTTTTACCGCAAATAGCGAAGTCCGTCCGTTCGTTCGTTCGTTCGTTCGTTCGTTCGTTCGTTCGTTCGTTCTTCGGTTCGTTCGTTCGTTCGTTCGTTCGTTCGTTCGTTCGTTCGTTCGTTCTTCGTTCGTTCGTTCGTTCGTTCGTTCGTTCTTCGTTCGTTCGTTCGTTCGTTCGTTCGTTCGTTCGTTCGTTCGTTCGTTCGTTCGTTCGTTCGTTCGTTCGTTCGTTCGTTCGTTCGTTCGTTCGTTCGTTCGTTCGTTCGTTCTTCGTTCGTTCGTTCGTTCGTTATTCGTTCGTTCGTTCGTTCGTTCGTTCGTTGTTCGTTCGTTCGTTCGTTCGTTCGTTCGTTCGTTCGTTCGTTCGTTCGCGTTCGTTCGTTCTTCGTTCGTTCGTTCGTTCGTTCGTTCGTTCGTTCGTTCGTTCGTTCGTTCGTTCGTTCGTTCGTTCGTTCGTTCGTTCGTTCGTTCGTTCTTGTCTAAGATATTGTGGATGTACGACTAAAATGTTCGTAAGTGCAAATTTAGGATCGTCTGGAAATATCAATTGATGGATTTACATTTATTGAGCATAGGCTGCATATGCATCATATGCTCAATAAATGTAAATCCAATCATTTTTCACAAGAAAAAAGTGTTAATGTGAAATTCAGACTTTCATATTTTTGCACTTACGAACATTTTAGTCGTGAGAAGTTTAGTGAAACGGCCCCCAGTCAGCACACCAAACTATTTCCCAATGGCGGAACATTTGTGTCGTCTGAATAAGTGATATAATGTTAACCCTTAGAATGCGGGAACCGTAAATAGTCGTCTGCTCCTGTGTCATATTTTATCAATTCTCACAGTAAAAACTATGGTTTTTCAGCATTTTAGATTCATTTCCATTTGAAATGATTCTAAATTGCTGTCAAACCATGTTTTTGATGTGAAAAATGGAAATAAACAGCAGACGTAATTGTTTTATTCAGCATTGTAAGGGTTAATTATACAACCAGCAACATGTTAGAAATGTCTAATCATTTGCTTTATAATGTTCGAGAATATGGAGCAGCTATGCCCCCGCCAGTCGGCCCCAGCCAAAACCGGTAATCGACGACGGGTCATAAGCGGAGAGCCCTCTTATCAGGATATATACTGGTCACACAATGCCAAGTGAATCTAGTAGCATGTGGGATACCGATATGCAGTCTGATCAGGATTTACACTGATTACAGTTTATGTGCAAGCTGATCAGGGTCTACAGTACTCATAGACAGAACAACGGCCGTCTTCTCTGGGAAGGTTCTCCGAGTTTATTCTGGTCTGCGTTGCGCGAATGGTTTGAACACAAGACTGGAGGGTGATACTATCTTTGAATTATATTGATTATATGAAATTTACTTAATAGTAATAAATGTACGTATCAAAATATGTGAACATAAAGTGCATATGCTTAATCAACATAGGGGATTGGCCGTACTCCTTGTATGCGATATTACATATGAATGACCGACCCACCATGTCTCAAGGAGTCATATATCCTTGTAAACTCGATAGAAGCCTTATTTTCGAACATGTGTTTACCAAACCTGCTCGCATCTTTATCCGAAATTAAAACACGCAGGCCGTAGCTAAAAATGGACAACATCTTTAACTGACCAAATGGCCATGAATAGTTGTCCGGGTCGTTTTCTTATTTTTCCAGAAACACGCGCATTGACTTGTCAATCTTGCCATATGTTCCGTATCCCTTCTATTCTTCGAGTCTTCAAACTAAAATGTACTTGAAACGTTTTCCACTCTAGATTAATCATTAGTCTATGTGTCATCCACAAACACATACACATACCCCGGGCCGGTTTGCATTTTTCTCACACTATGACATATTCAATATGCCGTTGTTCGCTTCCTGTATTGTTAGTATCTCCTAATTAGGACTTATTATCTCCTAATTAGGAGTTAGGATATAAAACATGTTTAGCATTGCCACAAATAGTAAGTCATAATTAGGAGATAGTAAGTCCTAATTATGAGTTAATAAGTCCTAATTAGGAGTTACTATGTCCAAATTAGGAGTCACGAAGTCCTAATTGGGGGATATTAACTCCTAATTAGGAGATATTATTAACTAATTAGGAGTTACTGTCTCCTAATTAGGACTTATTATTAATTAGAAGTTAGTATCTCCTAATTAGGAGATAAATATATTTTAGCATTGGTACCAGGTTGTACAACTTCTGTTAACGACATAATTATGCGCCAATGTGTATCGAACGTTACCAACACAAGCATTATAGCTGCTTTACAGTATGTGCCTTTATTCGTCCAGTAACGGCCACTTGTATGTGTTTAAATATCCGCTATAATTTGTTGACACAGTTATGAGAACGAGAATACGAGTCTCGGGCTACCCAGACACGTTTGTCAATTATCTATACAATATTTGGTAACAATCATCGATTCGACATTGTGTGGATTTGAGGTGAATATTACGGAAGCCCATTAGGGCCACTTAACTTGTTTTTATTTCCATTTATTCAAGATCTTTTATTGAATTTTCATGAATTTTCAAGTTATTTTCTTGAATTTTCGACATCTTTTCTTGAAGAAAAGATCTTGAAATTAAAGAAAAGAACTTGAAAATTCTTGAATAAATGGAAATTAAAAAAAAGTGAAGTGGCCCTAATGGGCTTCCGTAGAATCCGCATCGGTCATTTGCGTGCAAATTACAAATACTGTAGATTATGCGATAAAATAAACAAAACATACTTTTCCCCATATTAAATCCCCATAGACATCTTCACAGAGTGAATATGTCTATGGGGATTTAGCATGGGGCTTTCGTTCTCGTATATCGCCGCGTCTGTATATAGAGAATACCAAGGTAGTGTCTTTTGATATTAAGTTTATCATACAAGGCTAGGAAACGTGTAGAAATTCCGAAGCTTGCCCAGGAATTCCTACCGTTTCCGAGCCGAGCCTGATAAACTTGATATCAAAATACACTAGTCTGGTATTCTATTCATCAGGTAACGTTTTATGCTCGAAAATGACCACAGATGACGTCGTTATCTATGGACAGAACGAGGACTTGTTTACGTTGCGTCCTTACACTGACGTCATTCGGTAACGTCACGTGACGTCAACCGACCGATGGAACGTCAGTTTTCACTTTGTTGTAACCCGGATGTTGATATCAGGTCAATGCCTGATACAACAATATATTATCAGTCAGTACGTATTCGGTCAATACAGGGCAGGTTACCCTGCGCGTCGAGCATTTTATCGTCATGAAGAAACAAAAGTGTACTATAAAGTTCCCGCATGATCACTAAAAAACACTAACATGTAAACATACGATGTTATGTCTGACGAAAATCGTGTGATTGTCACGTCTACAGGGACGTCTAAACTGGCAATCGTGATCCCAAATGGTAGTTTTCTTAAACCCAGATTTTGGCAAGTATTGTGCACTTGACGGCAGAAACCATCGCTTAGGCACTCATACTATGGTTGCTGATAGCCTCAATTTAACAATTCGTTCCCTCGTATTAACCATTCGTGTTTTGTTACCGAAAAAGTACTTACTTTTAAATAGTTTTAAGATTTAATGTGTTTAAGGCCAAATGTTCGTCGGCAGCAACACGTGGAACAGACAGTAGTTTGAGCAATTACATGCATTGTGCTTTTGGCCAGAAACTGCCATTTGTGATCGTAATTAAATAAAAAACCTAAACCATAGATTAAGAAAAAAACTGCCTATCCTTTTTATTGTGGGCAGAGTCTGCATAAACACAAACCGTAAATACATAATTGTAGTATATGCATACCCATAAAATACATGCATGTAGCTTTATGATGAAAAAGAAAATCGTATTTTGTTTGTTTGTTTGTTGGGGTTTAACGGCCTATCAACAGCTAAGGTAATTTAAGGCCATGTCAATGGGTTTAGTACTAAATCCCAAATATTACATGTACAAGTACATGTACATGTTCAAGTACATGTAAAAATGGGAGTAAAATTCCAAAATCAGAACTGAATATTTACAATAAAAAAATATATTCAGCCCTGAAATCAGAATAATCTTGATCTGATGCCAGGTCCTCGCCAAACCAGAATCACTTGGCCCCCTCCCAAAAGCAGTAGCATCAGTAATAATCTTACTACTTTTATAATGGGCAATAACCCAATTCAATTCCCAGGTAACAAAAGAGCCAAATATAAAAACGTACCTGAGGACCAAACCCGGCAAATCGTGATTCCTATAAGCAGGAACCCTTACCGTTAATGTACGCCTTCACGTTCGCCCGACCACCCAAACAAATCGTTTTTACTTCGATTGAACAACAGGGGGCAGTTTCATTGAACTTTGTACGACTAAAATGTTCGTAATTGCAAATTTAGGATAAATGCAAATTATTTACAAGAAAACAGTGTTAATGTGAAATTATGACTATTATAATGTTACACTTACGAACATTTTAGTCGTACAAAGTTTAGCTAAACAGCCTCCAGGTGAATGCCCTACTTGTCCGTTTAGTAATATTGTAGTTTATAATGTCAATCCATCGTGACAGGAATAAATGTACGACTATAAAAACCCATCCCAAGGTCGAACTGCCTTTCAGTGTGGAATGTTATCAGATACGAAATGGCTTACCAATTTCGTTTGAGTGATTGTCAAGTTTGAATATAACTGTGGTTGTGACTGAAGAAATTGGGCTGATGAATTTTGCGACCAGTGTAGTTAATGATCGAATAGCACACTCATGTAGCATGATAACGATCGACATTGCATGTTAGAAGGATGACGGGTGTTTCATTGATGGAATGGCGGACAGTGCAGATCCTGATCAGCGTGTGCGGATGCACAGGCTGATCTGGATCTACAATGGTCGCAAAACCCATAAGCACTATTTCTTTAGTCACAGCCACAAATAAGGTACAAAGACGATTTGGCAATCATTGGATTATATTACGATTTCCTGAAAACTCAGGTGACACACAATCCCCGTATCTCTAGTGAGTGGTGACGCATGTTTCGAGTCGAAATATTCGCCATGCATAAGATACTCTTACTGTATTATTACTGTATCCAACGTCGGTAGTACAATGTAAGCCTTCGACTGCTTAGACGTATCTTTAATTTTCTTCAACACTGGTAGGTATGCCTTCCTGCATACTGCATGCACACAGTTTCGTTTAAAAATTTGCGCCGGTTACTAGACGAAACATGCGTTTATGCGATAAGTCTACATAAAGCTGAATGGCATCTCGTCAGGCAACCGGTGTGTATTTCGATGTGACAGATGTTAGACGGTGCGGAGTAAGTTCATCACCAGTGGTTACAATTGAATCCATTTCTAGAATGTGACGAAGGCAGGCGTGTCCCCAATACAGAGCCACGCAAGGGACGTAAACATTTTTGTTTGTATTTATTCGTTCCCACGAAATAATAATTCGTTCCCACGAACTAACAATTCGTTGCCTCAATTTAGCAATTCATTCCCACGAAATAACACGGGAACGAATTGTTATATCGTTAAGAAGTGTTTATTCGAGGGAACGAATTGTTATATCGAGGGAACGAATTGTTAATTCGAGGGAACGAATTGTTAAATTGAGGGAACGAATTGTCATTTCGTGGAAACGAATTGTTAATTCGAGGGAACGAATTGCTATATCGTGGAAACGAATTGTTAATTCGAGGGAACGAATTGTTAAATTGAGGTAACGAATTGTTATTTCGTATGAACGAATTAACAAAAGAAATCCATGTCCCCTGCAGGGCTCCGTACAACAACGATAGAGCAATATTGGTAGATCCGTAAATATTTAATATCCACAACCCGGATATTTTATCAGTTTAATTATGTTTGCTTACGTACTGTCTAATTTTCTGGGTATGCTCTCCCTCATTCCAAACTCCACGGGCGGGAGAGACAGTGGTGGGTGTGGCATTTTCATTTTCTTTTATTACCGTTCGTTGCACGTACATGTACGTACAGATGCAACACATACATACAATTCATATGTGTAATAGTTATAGTTCGCATATTGAATGTTTAATAAATTAATTTCTTAGCTACGAAATTAATTGATTAAACATTCAATATGTGAACTATAACTAACTTATTGTTTGCCCCGCCCCATCGATGGCACCTGTGTAATAGGTATAGCTCACATATTGATTTTGTTTATAAATTAATTTCGTAGCGAGCGGTAGCGAGCGATAAATTAGTTTATTAAAAAGTAAATATGGCCAAGTAACGTTACCACCAGTCGCATCTTATAAAGTATCTAAATATTATACAAACAGTTGCCAGTATTCGTCACGTATAACAAAGTATAAATATGATACAGTTGTCTTGGACTCGGCTGTTACGCAGGCTGATCTGGGACTACGCTGGTGACAAATGCCGTCAGGTCCTTCCTTCATAATTGTTGGTACACACACAATGGTTCCCTTATATACTACTTCGTGTTATACCACTCGATGAGAGCCTTTACATGACATATCGCACTAGTACTTTGAGGCAGGCTAATCTGGGACTACAATGGTGACACATGTCGTAAGATACTTTTCTCACCTGTTGTAGCACATACAATGGTTCCTGTATATACTTATCAGTGTTATATATCGATGTACGCCTTTAAAATACATGTTTATAAGTGCCCCTATTTGGACCATTGTAGTGCCCCTATACGGGCCATGTTACCCGAGTTCCCCCATAGGGAGCGTAACATAGGCGTAGGCATTCGGCGGGTCTCGGCTTTCATCGGTATAACTATATATATGAGAACAAGGCTTATAACTTTGGTCGGACATGACCTCTTATCACAACAAATTCCGCGATTTTATTAACGTTAATGTACATATTTTGGAGGAATATGCACATGTTCATTTGATAATTATTCTTATCTTGTTCAAATAGCATAATTAGAACATAACTATGCAAAGCATATCGAATTAAAACTGATTTGTCAAGGTCGGACACGAATAATAATTTACAGAAATAAATAAATGTGTTTAAGGCTCTAACGTCAATATTGTAGTAGCAAGTTCATATGGTCATTGGAGAAGTATCGTTATCCTACAGAAATACATATAATACATGGAAAATTACAATTTTAAACTTGTTATTTTGTTACAATATATACGAGCTTGTGTCCAACCAGAAGTTGCATACCTAATAATAAATACCAAAGCAAATGGCGTTATTGAATCTCAAGGGAAGTAATCATTGTAATGTATTTAGTATTATCAGCGCCGTTCAATTATAGCAGTACCGACGAAAACCGAAACACGCCGAATGCCTGTGGTTAAATTTCATTTACAGAATATGCAGCGAAAAAAACGTTTTATATATATGAAACATCATCTGAGACACAGTGACGATAACCCTTACAATGCTGAATTAATTTGTGTCGTCTGCTGAATATGTTTTCCATTTTTCCATTTTTCTCATCAAAAACTTGGTTTGGCAGCACTTTAGAATCATTTCCAATGGAAATGATTCTAAAATTCTGCCAAACCATGTTTTTACTGAGGGAAAAGACAAAATATCAATTATCAGCAGACGACTATTTTCTGTTCCCGCATTCTAAGGGTTAAACCGAAACCGAAACGAGTATGTCGATACAGTGCATGTACATATACCTGTGTCTGATAAAACCAACCTTATGGCATCACGGTCAGTTTGTTAATACTATGAGATCTCGTCCCTCATTCCACTATGAGCGAAAATATGTCGGTGCAATCTAAATACAAGGTGCATGATCACGTGGTTACAACAACAACAACGTCGCCCACTCCAAAGTAAGTATTATTTGATATTTTCCTTAATATGCAACCGATAGACCAACTTAATAGACCGATATTCTTTCAGAGATGTCCAAAAAGAATTTAATATGGATTAACCCTTAGACCGCGACACACAACAATTGTCTTCTGCTGTTGCTTTTGTATCTTGCCTTATTTCTCAACAAAACATGGTTTGACAGCACTTCAGAATCATTTACAATGAAAATGATTCTAAATTGCTGTTAAAGGAACTTTGTAAAGTATTCTAAAGTGCTGTCACAGCATGTTTTTGATGATAAAAAATGGAAAATAGAAAGTAAACAGAAGACGACATAAACTAAGATCGCGTTGTACGGGTTACTCGGTACATGCTTGTCCTAAATTAACCTGTACACCGTCGCATGTTACGGTGCGGTACATTGTAGTGGTTAGATGTATTATTTACAAGCAGTCACACTATAGCCTTTATACTGTTCCAAACTGCATGACCACATCTGGTACGTGCTTCGAAATACAGTTATGCCACTAGGCAGTGTGTCTACATTAGCTGTGTTTGAAGTAATGGGGGCCTACAGCCTTTTCAATCAGTATAGCCACACCCCCCCCCCCCACCCCCACACACACAAACACACCGACCAACATGTGTATCCGCGCTGTCTGATAATGGTCGGCACAGTTATTATACACTCAATTAGTGAAACACCGTTTGCGCGTCTCATAAATTGTGGATCATTATCATTAAAAGATCATTATACATGGCTGGTCTGGTTGCAATAGATGTATATATTCATATATGATAAAGAATGATATACATTTATTTTTAACCCTTTGAACCCGAAAGCCTGCTATATCGGTTTATGCAAACAGTGCAGATCCAGATGAGCCGGCTCGTAACGAGCCGTCTCATCAGGATCTGCACTGTTTGAAAGTAATTTTCATATTTTTGAGAACAAAAAATACCCCCTTTTTATAAATGGAATAGACTGAAAATAATTTTGCAATGATTGCATTGGTTGCAAAATTAACATATCGCAGCCCATTCAGTAACTTAGGGGTGAAAGGGTTAAACATATAGCTACGTATCAGAAGTAGCGACGGCCCTGCTAGTGTTATGTGATACAGGGTTAATCCTTTCACCCCTAATTAACTGGAATGGATTTTGATTTTGATGTTCATTTTGCAACCAACCCAACCGTCACAAAATGGCTTTCAGACTAGTCCAGTTATGACAAGGGGATATGTTTTGTTCTAAAAAATATGAAAATTATTTTCAGAATGTGCAGATCCTGATCATCTGGATGTGCACTTTTTGCATAAACCGCTATAGCGGGCTAGTAGTATATAAGAGTCACAATGATACCACCCCCCTCTAGAAGGCACCGTCTACGCGCGGTGCCTCCCACCGCATGGTGGTATCATTGTTGACTCTTATATACTACTTGGATTTTCCCCACTGTTCGGTGGGTATGTATGAGAAAATATTTTTCATCAACCGCGAGACCATATATTTATGACATGAGAAGATACACCCTATTAGAGATAAAAATATATTGGTTATACTCAGTATAATGTCTACCATAAAGCAAATGAGAGAGCAAGCTAAGAGTTGGGGAATTTCCCTAAGAGATTTGAGACTCAAGAAAGATATAGCAGATAGGATAAGTGACGCGCGAGCCGTCGTCTACGAGGAGAGGCTGCGACGTGCGGTTTCGAACGGACGACTGCCCGCCGACCCCGAAAAACGCTCCGAAACATTGGAGAACGAGACGATGGCCAGTCTGCGTGCCACCGCTTACGCGCAGCGTGTAAAAGAAGATCCCAGCGCACGTAGAAAACCCCTATACAAGGCGTACTACAATAAGAGTTATCAAGGGTTGGTGGGGAGACCTCCTAAGAGGAGGAGAGAGACCGCCAGAGCTTTGGTGGAGGAGGGTCCCAGGATTCTCGCCGAAGAAGCCGAAGTTAGGGAAACTGTTGATAGGGGTAGGAGGAAGATAGTATGGACTTTCGAGAGGGGTGTAGATGGGGAGATCGTTAATCAAAAATGAATACAATTCGCTCAGAGATGACCACGGCGTGTTATCTGAGGTATTCGTGCTCGTATCGTATTAGGAACATCGAGACCGACGAAACGATGATCTATCACAAACAATCAAAGGGCAGTCCGTGGATAAATGAGATTTCCAAAGCGGAGAGTTGGATAACCGATAGAGAGAAAGGTCGAATGGACATCGACAAAGTCGATAGACCAAACACAAAATGGACCTTCGTTCGTTGGATATCGGTCGAGGTGAAGATGATCATCGACGCGCAACAACTTCTCATGGGAGCGGGAAAACTCCCAGACTGGTTAAGACAGAAAAAGGGAATGTATTCCGTCGACACGTACGACGACTACTTGTGTCTGTTTAGGTGCATAGCCATACACTGTAGAGGGAGACCAGACCGATGTTGTGAGAAGGCACGAGCTCTAGCTCACGAATATCTCGGTCACGATAACGGACCGGATAGTAAGGGAATTCTCCTGGAAGATATTAAAAAGGTCGAAGAGCACTTCAAGATGGGCATTCGCGTTTACGAGCCCACCGACGAGGGAGTGTGGTATCTCATGAAGGTTCCGGCAAATTACGACGTGGTTGGGGAGAAGATCATGACGATAGGAATGTTTGGAGGTCACTCTTTCCTCATAACGAACCTCTGCAAGATGACGAACGAGTACGGGTGCACCGGATGTCAACAGCGGTTCACAAAGTCGTGTAACATGCACAGGCACGCGACCACCTGCATTGGTGGGAAGACTGTGGTGACATGTACAGGTAAGATGGTAGAGAGACCGTAGTCGGCCTACGAGAAGGCGTTCTATCCCAAGGGGTCAGTGAGCGAGAGGTCGATTCAATGGTTGAATAGAGAAGAAGAGAGGGTGGGAAAGCACATACATCACGCAAGATGTGGTCACGGTGGAGAGAGGTGGGTGGCCGGCGATCCGGTCGACGGTTATTGTCACGAGACCGAGACCGTGTTTCAGTTTCACGGATGTTACTGGCACGGGTGTCCGACGCATTGCAGGAGAGGTCACGCGAGATCGCTGTACAGGAAGACGAAAATCCAAGACGCCAAGATAAGGAAGGCGGGGTACGATCTGGTGGTGATATGGCAGTGCGAGTGGTTGAATGAGGGGAATCCCCACTATCCACCACCACCGCGCGAGGAGGCGACGACTCTGTACCCTCACCAGATAGTCTACGACTTCGAGGCGTATCTCGACAAGTCAAATACCACGCGACCCACCAAAGACCTGACCTTCGAGGTCGAGTACGTTCCTATATCGGTGTCGTTGGGGGATACGATGCATGAAGGGATTACACACATATGCGAACGAGACCCCGACACGCTAGTCGAGAAGTTCGTGACCGAGCTGCAGATGAGAGGCAAGGTAATCAGGGAGGGGGTTAGGAAGAAGTATCTGCCGGCCGACATAGATATGTTATCGAAGTATCAGCAAGCAAAGATTATCTCTTGGATTGACCAAGTCCCGGTGGTGGGGTTCAACTGTAGCAGGTACGATCTGAACCTCATCAAGCAGTACTTTGTAGAGAAGTTGGCGGCCACCGTGAATAAGGTGATGGTCGGAAAGAGAGCCAACACGACGATGTTTCTGTTTACCACGGAGTTTAGATTTCTCGACATCATCCAGTATTTGGGACCCGGTACTACGTACGACCGGTGGGTTAAGGCGTAAGACTGTAGAAAGGTAAAGTCTCACTTTCCGTACGAGTGGTTCGATAGCGCGGACAAGCTCGACCATCCGGGGCTGCCAGACTATCCAGAGTGGTACTCGAAGTTGACGGGTGAGTTCCTACTGTCGTTGTCCGAGTGGAAAGAGTGTAAGAAGGTATTCCGAGAAAATGGGATGAAGACGTTCAAGGAATGGTTGCAACACTACAACGACTTGGATGTAGGACCGTTCCTGGAGGCTCTGACTAAAATGACTTAGTTCTACAGTGGAAGAGGTGTGGATATACTCAAGGATGCTGTGTCTCTACCCGGTGTTTCCCTTCAGTACCTACTTCGTGGGACGATCGATGGGAAGGCGGACACGCCCGAGTTGTGGTCTCCGAAGTCTGAAACTTACGAGATGATGAAGCAGGGATTGGTCGGTGGTCCATCCATAGTGTTCTCCAGATACGCAGAGGCTGGCAGGTCGACGATCAGGGGTCAGGTAGGTAATCGGGAGGAGAAGATGTGCAAGGCGGTGCTGGGGTACGACGCCAATGCGCTGTATCTGTCTACTCTGTCGAAAGACATGCCGTGCGGTGAGGAGCAGATATGGACGTGTGACGACCCGGAAAGAGAGTCGTATATAGACCGTTTCATAAGGAAGGTCAGTAATGAAGAGTGGTTCGGATTTGCGGAGCTGGATATAGATGTCCCTGAAACGTTGAGAGACAAGTTCTCTGAAATGTCGCCGCTGTTCGTTAATCGAGAAGTCGATGAGACTGAGGTTCCGCAGCACATGAAGGACTACCTGGCCAGGACAGGGAGGACTAGAGTCGAAGGGCAGAGAAAGCTCGTGGGGGCAATGTCCGCCAAGAAGATGATCATATACTCCCCGCTGCTAAAGTGGTATCTGGAGCACGGTCTGGAAGTCAAGGCGGTGCATAGGGTGATATACTACACGCCAGGCAAACCGTTTAAATGGTTCGTTAAAGAGGTCACCGCTGCCAGACGGAAGGGGGACGTCGACAAGAGCAAGGCGGTGTTGGCGGAGATATTCAAACTGGTTGGCAACGCGTGTTGTGGCAAGCTGATAGAGTCACAAGAGAGACACCTGAACACCACATATACGAAGGATGAGAAGACTGTCGACCGGGCACTGAGGTCGGCGTGGTTCGAAGACCTGGAGGAGATTGGGGAGGCTTACGAGATATCGAGCAGGAAGACTCGAGTGGTGATCAACAGACAGTTTCAGTGTGGCATAGCGGTATACCAGTTGGCCAAGCTCCGGATGCTGGAGTTCTACTACGACTTCTTGGACAAGTACGTGGATCGCGGAGATTTCGAGCTGATACAGATGGACACTGACAGCATGTACTTCGCGCTGTCGGAGAAGACTCTGGCGGCGGTGGTGAGAAAGAATATGAAGAGAAAGTTCAATAAGGAGAAGACCTAGTGGTTGGCGTGGGACGTGTGGAGCAACAGAACTCCGGGACTGTTCAAGCTGGAATTCGAAGGGGATAGAGCAATCGCTCTGTGTAGCAAGTGTTACTACGTGAGTGGTGATGGAAAATCTAAGCACTCGGCCAAGGGATGTCGAAGAGATCTAACGATCTGACATGGGGAAGGTACAAGAGTGCTCTCGAAGGGGGTAAGGATATGGCGGAGAACAGGGGATTCCGAATGGTTAACGGGGTGATGAAGACGTACAATCAGGAGAAGTTGGGCTTGTCGGCGTACTACGACAAGAGGAGAGTGATGGAAGACGGGTTACACACCGAGCCTATAGGATAGGCAAAACAAAAAAAGAACTCTGAAAAAAGGAGAGAATACTAAAGACTCTGACGATCCGGGGGCAGCTGGATGTCAGAAGGCACCATAAGAAGTTATTCGCGAACAAACACGCGAGATGGACCATCAGCCAAATAGTAGAGCACGGGCTCATCGGGTTTGGTAATAGATAGATCTAGATGATATACATTGAGAGACCACACAGGATCCGTCGCGCGGCGGCTGCCACCTTCGAGCTCTCCCGGTTGATAGCGGTACCGGACGTCAACATCCGAGGGAAGTCGTTGCTCCTCTAAACAAACGGGTCGCCCTCGCGAGACGGCAGATGGCTTGCTCGTCATCTTTTTAGACTTGATGGCACCTACGGGCTTCTTATCGATCAATCTGGTCACCTCTCCGTTCAGTGCGGAGACCACGGCGGGCAGTCTGGCCACCCACTCGGTCGATCGCGAATGAGGGTCCCGCTGTGCAAGCATCAGCTCTTCGGCGTATTGGTGACCGAACAGTCTCTCAGCCAGGGTTCGATTGAATCGCTCCACGATTCCCTGGTCTCGGTGGATGTTGACGCTGCTGCGTCTGACAGAAACGTTGTGCTTAGACAATAGATGAGAGACCGCGCCCATGAACTCGCGGCCGGAATCGACCGGAAGAAGATTCGGCCATTTGAGAGGACTCCTCTTATATATTCGGGAAAGAGCCTCGGCCACCTCCTTAGACTCTTTAGTGGCCAGCGGCTCAGCCCCCTTATAACGACTCGCTACGTCAACGATTGTCAGTGCGTACTTGTACGTTTTGCGACCGACGCGATCGTGAGGGAGAAACAAGAGATCCGCTTGGTGAACTTGGTTCGGCACCGGCACGTCGAATTTCGGACGCGGAATACTGCGAGGCGCGGGTAAATAGATCTGACAGATGGCCTGCCTCTTGAGCCATTCCTTGACAGCGTTTTCTGAAACCTTGGTCACCGCGGCGAGGTTCTTGATGGCCGCGAGTCCCTTCCAGTAGCCGCGGGGGCTGTAGTATGTGTTTGCTAGCTTGCGCGCTAGGCGAACCGATAGTTTGGTATCAAGTTTGCGCTTGTTCATCGTATGCGAAGTATTCTAATATATCGGACAATCTCCAACATGCCCTCGCCAGATCGTCCGGTAACTGCGTCCATAATAATAAACCTTTGTTGGTTGGAAATACAATCACGATTGGGGGTTAAGTTTTCGCTCCTGTTCCAATCCAATCGTGATTGGTAGAATTGGGGGAACTCGGAGGAAGCTAATTCATCCCTCAACCCAATCGCGATTGGAGTTGAACACGATTGGGAGGAATCTAACATCCGCTTTGCGAAAAGGGAGGCCGATTTTTCGTCCTCGCGCCACGTCTCGAGAGAATCACGGGCCAGACGAATCATTTGCACCAGGTAAACGGTATTTAAGGGACGTGTAGCCTACATCGATCATAGCAAAATAAAGTTCGTCAAGTGACATCGTTATATATATATATTTAAAAAAAAATAAAAAAATTATTAATTAATTTTAAGAAAATTGTAAAATTAATTAATTAATTTCGATTGGATATAGTAGGTGACGATACCCACCACACCCATTTCCACGACGATGAACGCGATCTCGCGGTCTTTTTGGGGCTCTGACGGTACATAGAAATCTGAAAGTTGGGGCTCGCGATCCATTGGATCGAGACTTGTATGTGGATATGCCAGCGCGTACTCGCGGTTGGCTTCTTCAACGTTCTGAAAAGTTTTCGCGGCGTGATTTTCGCGGCGAAGCTCTTCGTTGACCCAGTCCAGATGGGCGGTTAGTTTTTTCGACCATGCTTCCTTTGCGCTATTGAGTTGTTATACAGCTAAATCGTGACGCTTGCGCTCCTCATCCACGTTCGAGCTTCTCAATTTAGAGAATATAAAGTTGCTACAGCCGAACGCCAATGCGTTTACAAGCGCACCACCTACTATTACTGCAATTGAAGCCATTTATTTCAGGTAGAATTCAAGCTTTAATTAGATAATCTCGGGTCCAAACTGCGGCCGCTATATCTAAGGTCGCGAGCCCTACGTCTCTCACAATAAAGTCCAATTTGGGGGCGGACCCTCCTAAGGCCATCTTTGATAGCCGTGCATACCCGATGCTGAAACCCGATATCACCACGGCGTGATAAAGCGCATTCACTATCATTTTACCATCTTGTTCAGCCATTATTGCATATAACAGGGATTGCGATCAATGTTTAAATGGGGTGCATCCAAATTCAACATTGTTGATGATTGGTGTTTCGTAACTTTTTTGGGAACAGTGGCTGGTTGTTTTTTCGATAAGGATTTCCACACACACAGGGTGCCCACAACTGTCAGACCACCTCCAACAACCCACGGGATCCAATAAGTTGGAGCAATCGGTGTTGAGTGCGCTTCCAATTCGTGAATGGGGGGTGTTGTTGCACTCAACACCGATTGCTCTGTCTTCAAATGTTTTGCTGTCTCCGTCCCCAATCTCGATTGGAGTTTGGCCTCCCGAAGCTCGGCGAGTATTTTATCTTGTTTAACTTTTCGGGTGGCAGCCGCCGCCCGCCCAGCTGCCTGTCTTTTTGGGTTTTTATGTCGTGCAACCCCCAACTCCAACTCCAACGGCGGTTGGTATTGGGTTGTAGGATCAATCGGAGTTGGAAGTGCTGCAATCGGGTTCGAAATTGGAGTTGGAGCAACCCCCAACGCCGTTGGAGATGCAATCGGGGATTGCTGTTCCGTCACTCTCGCGGGTGTGTCTTGTGTCATCATTTATAATATTAGAGCTTATAGTTCGTGGGCATAGATGTCCAAATTGACAGTGTTTACCCGTGGTCAACGCAGTTGTCAGCGGAGCTAAGTACATTCCAAAATTGTGATAAATTGAGCAGCAGGTTATTCTAAGAGCGTGTCCTATAAAAGGGTCATTCTCTAGATCGTGAATCAACCCCTCGGTGTTTGGTATAGGGAGAAGTATACTAACGGCGGTAGCGTACAAATGAATAGCCGCCGATCCAAGAGTTTTTGTCATCTCTGTCCCCAATTTGGATTCGTATCGCGCATACATTTTATCGATCTCCGCATCTGACATCTTATCCACCTGACAAACTGAGAGACGCCTATCGAGATTATGCTCCGATTGTCCCCCAGCAACCAGCGCAGCTAGCCGCTCTCGTCGCGCCGCATTTTCATTTTCATTCATGCCGACAGGTGTTCCATCTGTCGGGATCAACGGAGTTGAGGTGCAATCAGGGATTGCATTTCCTCCCAATTCGCGATTCGTGTTGGGGTTCAACTTCGTTGAGGTTTCTTCCATTAGCTGATCGAGAAGTTCGTCGCAGTTCATTTTTCTTAAAATTAATTTTACTATTCTGACAAGTCTCATAAGTCTAACATATTGCCAAGCGCACCACCCGATACTTATGATCACCGTTATGCTCGCAACAAAGCTCGCAGCGGAGCAAAAATTGTTAACATTGTTAACCATTGTTCAGCATTTGTTCAACATTTGTTAAGCATTGAACAATTGCTAAGCATTGTTCAGCATTTTGTTAAGCATTGTTCAGCATTTTGTTAAGCATTGTTAAGCAATTGCTTTGTAATTTTGTGCTTACTCCCCCCCTTTGCTAATTAATTTATAACTTTATAAGCAGTTGGTTGATCGGTCTTTAGCAGAAGCTTGGCGTGCTTAGTTTTTGAAAGTATCTGTCGAACCTCAAGGCGCTCCTCGCGCATTGTGATAACGTCATTCTCTCGAAGACAGTCATCGAATGAGTCTCGGTCCTTGCAGTGAAAGAGGGCGACCCATATCGTTTGCTTCAGCAGATCCTTGAGGACGGCGTTGTACTTTTGAGTGGATATCCATACGCTTTGCCTAGCATGGCGGCCAGAAAATGCAAGCTCAGAGAGCATGTCCTTCTTTTTGGTCATCGCCCACATATTATGGCAGAGTGGGCATCTCCAATCGTGAATTGGTATTGATATTTAATTTTCTTTAAATTAGTATAAAGCTGAGACGTATCGACCATCTTCTATGTTGAGTTGTGCGTCTGTAATTATATATAAGTACACGTTCAATGGCCCGGCTCCATCCGCCTCTTTGGTTATTTGGATCGTCACACCCTCGCTAGCGTTCTCAACTCGGCGTCCACTACCGTGCATTTGGTATTCGTCGCTGGCTCGCATGTCTAACCATAACGCGTATTTGGTAGTCAGGAACTCCGCGAGGGAGACGGCTGAGAGCTGCAGGTCTTTGACAACCGCGGCAACCTCCGGCGAGCGCTTAGAGCCGACAGCAAACTGCTTTCTTACTTCGTCCCACTGCTGGTGTGCGCGAAGACCCGCACTGTAGAGTTGATTGGGGACTCCCTCGATCGTCACCTCTACCTTCGTGATTTTGGGGTTATAGAATTTGTCTGGTTTTCTAGCACCGAGCGCGAACCGAGCATCCTCGAACAACATCAGTATACCTTTCATCGAGCGGGCGGGTACGTTGACGTTAATATTCCACAATGTGTCGCTTTCGTCTTTCGTCATCTTGCGGTGACGAAGAACTCGGTCGTAAAGTATGGCAACGCGCCCGGCGTACTGGGTTCTGATCAATCGCGCGAGTTCGGGCATCGTGACCATGTCGTACTCCAACGAAACATTATCGATCGTATACGTCGATGTCACGTCGGTGGCTATGATAACTCGACCGTAGTCGTTGAACGTTAGTTCGTATTCGAGGCGATCAGCCAAAGCACTCTGATAGTATGGCATGTGGCTCTCCAGCAACTCAAAGTCGAGCGGGATGTATAATCGGTTGCCGTAAGCGGCCGCGATCGCGTTGTCGCTCGCGACGTTATCTGCCTTGTTACCAGCCCCGATTCTAAGTTTGGTTACGTTCTTATTTTTGCTGGCGTCAATACCCTGATAGACCGCGTTTTCACGCTCTTGTGTCGTCTTCCACAGGTCCTGATAGCAATGGTAGATGTCGCTGTCGTCGATCGACATCACCTCATTACCAGAAATCTTTATCATGGTCTTCTTGACGATGGCGCGACCCAGGTTCTGAACGACTGTTCGGTCCGCGTCTGTCGACGTCAGCGAAATAGTGAAAGCGAGGCGAACAGTACCCGGCACAATGACGTCGCTAGCTCCGAGGTTGGGGAAGCGGACTAAGAGCTGCTGGTTCTGGTCGATCGTCGATGGGTTGTTCGTAATAACGACACTCTGTCTCACGCCTTTTGCCCCGAGGGGCTCACGCAGTCTGCGATATGGATTGAGTTTGCGACCGTATTGACTCGAAGACATAATTTCAGTTAAAATACATAACTCTATTAAACTCGTATGGTTTTGTCTTTAATACATAATTATTATAAATAATTAAAAAATGACTGATTACGATATTAACATGGATGAAACGATTGAGACGATTACCTCGATGGTGGTGATGACATCGATGATGACATCGATGACGAAACTACATTCATAGAGACACCAGCTGGCAATGAAATAGGTGCCGCTATCAACACAGTTGCTCTAAGTCGGGAATTAATCAATTCAGCTGTAAACGACTACTACAACAGTTTGGCAGAAAAAGGTGTGGTCCCATCTGTCGGCCGCGACTACTCCAAGTTCGAATTAGATCTGCGTGGTAGGTTGCGACTAAAAGCATCAAATGTCCCGATCGTCAACATGAGGACCGGAAAACCCCTATCGCTGAACACCATTGCTGGAACCCGGGGCGGTGGCGAAATCATAAAGAACGAACTAGGATTCGTAGATTGGGCGCGTGTTAAAACAATTATGCCGACCCGGGCTGTAGAGACCCTACATTATACAGACGAAACGATGGCGAAGACGGCCGCCGCAATAGAAACTGTCGAGCTCAGCGAGGTCCCTCGTGTAGCCACCGACGCTATTCACACAATGGAGCTCAACGAAAGCGAGATAGACGGAATACTCAGGACGATGAATGACCCCCCGTTACCTCTTCGCGAACTCCGGGGACTCGATAAGGCTATGCAAACAGTCCGGGCGAATTGGTCCATAACCTCGCCAAACTCACGGCGCTGGATGAACATATCGCGCTAGAAGAAAGAAAACTTGGGGAAGCCCGTGGCGATAGAGAATCTACCGATCGGATCACAGAACGCCTGCGGTCGTTGCGGGACGAAAGAGCAGCTCGCATAGAGGCTGCATCGACTAACCGTGAGGCTCTCCGCACCCAAATAAGTCGGATCCGCGAAACAATATCGAGGGTTCTGCACGAGGGCACGACACTCGGTGAGCGTCTTCGCACTCTGTTCAGAGAGCAGGGCATCACAATAGTGAGCATCGTCACAGCTTTCGGCATGATTATATCGACCATAGTTTAAGCTTTCACTGGTGGTGCGGCGCCACCACCCGCGCCAGCACCCACAACACCACCCGCGCCATCCGGTGCCAAGGAGTGCGTAAAAAAACAACTAAAAGCCCTCGCCAGTCTCCTGGCCAAATTAGCCGGAAAGGCGGCTGCCGCGCTGCCTGGGTTGATAGGAGGTATTGTTTATTACTTGCTATCTATATTATCAAAAACCGTCGGATGGCTCGCCGAGAATGCTTGGGCTTTAATCGTGGCGATCGCCGGTCTCCTACTTTTAGCCTCCCGAATGTTCCTAAAACCAAAGCGCAAATAGTCCGAACGCCGCGAGGGCAAAGACGAGCCCTAATTTCTCCTCCTCGTGGGTTGTGCTTCCAATCTCGATTGGTGTTTTCGCTCCTATTCCAATCCAATCGTGATTGGAAGAATTGGGGGAACTTGCTGAGGGTGGAACACTGGGTTCAAATGAACTTGATGGGGGGCCCAATTCGTGAATTGGGGTTGGTGTGGTGGGTGCTTGCGGTTTTATGAAATCGGTTCCACTTACAACCTCAACACTGTTGAACCCGATCATGTTGGGGGTGCGCTTGATGATATCCGTGTTCACGTTACCGTTGTGGCCGATTTTTTGATTGGCGGTGGCGATTACGATCTGATTATTGTAACCGTCAACCGGGTCGTCTCGTAGTATCATATTAATCGGCGCCATATAAAGACCTATTCCAAATACATAGTCTACTGGGGTGCTGGCATTCTGCAAAACGTCTTGATAATTCTGGATCGCCTTCTCCAGGTCCACCCTAGCTGAGATGGCGTCCTCTACAAGTGCCAAGAATTGTTTTTGTGCATCAAACGCTGTTCCCGTGCCCAGTATAGAACTGCGAGTTTGCTTCTGTGCGCCGAGGAAGGCCCAGACGTACGTGCGAATGGAGTC
This sequence comes from Conchocele bisecta, assembly GCA_029237695.1. Taxonomy (NCBI): domain Eukaryota; kingdom Metazoa; phylum Mollusca; class Bivalvia; order Lucinida; family Thyasiridae; genus Conchocele; species Conchocele bisecta. The sequence continues at coordinate 75,470,533 of CM055270.1, read as the reverse complement.
GTTGAGGCGAGTAACGACGGCCTGCGTGAACCCTTGACCCATATCTAACATAAATGTACCCCACGCGTCCTGAACCTCAGCAGCCTGCTGTATGTAATCGACGTGATCCCGTTTCGGAGGTAACATTTTACAAGAAAACACGCCACAGTGCCGACCTCCAGACACTTCCGGCCCGAAAGTCATCGTCGCGGGGTCAAAATTCCCGGCGTTCCGACTGACGATGTGGTCGCCGGAGTGATCGTGTCTAAAATCAGTCTGCGTCCAATTCCCGGACTGACCCCGAATGAGAACGTCCCCGAGGCCGGTGGTGTAGGAAATTAACGTTAAATTCTTTACACAGTCTTTCAAACGCCATACGGTCGTATGAGTTGGTAATGGGATCCCATGCGTCGTCTTGAGGTAGTGAAATACCTAGTTCTTTGAGAATCCTCCTAATAGTATAATACGCATGAAAGTTGCAGACACTTCAGAGCATGACATTCTTGAATGTCAGATGGTCTTTATGTGAAACTCCACACCCGGCTGTTGCGCACCATACAGCGAAATTTATTTGGTTCTGCCAAAACTGCATCGGTGTTGCTTTCCACCCGTTTATCGCCTCCATCGTAGTAATCTTGGGTAGCCTATATTGTTCAAAGATGTTAGGGAAATTGGTGGCAAAGCCACTGTCCGGTCTAACTGTTACAGTTGGGTGTACAAGGGGATTAACAACGTCTCCAAAGCGAGCAATACATATGGGGGATACACCATGACAGCTCCAGGTACGCTTCTCCGAATGGCGGTCTGCTCGGTTAATTCTACTGGTAAATCTGTGGGCGTGGTCGTCGTAAATCTCATGCTGGATGGGGAAGAACAGGCAATTGGAGTCACTAAACCCGCTGGAGATAATTCCGCGGTGATTTTGTTCGCCGGTGACGATCCAATTAGACTTTCCGAAGCTAGTGTTATTAACTTTGTTACGAAAATCACTGACCCGGTGAGTTCTTCCACTATTGTTACATTGTTAATTGAACTTGATTTGTAAAATACCAATATATTGAATATCATGAACGAATCACCGCTTCCGAATACGCTTCCAATACCAAAAATGTTGGATACCAATCCAATTCACGAATTGGATGATATTGGTGAAAGAAGTTCAGATTTTAGGTTGGATAATATCGTCGCTATGCAGGATATTTTAGTTAGAGAATGTGAAAATACAAAAAATAAATGCTAAAAAATATAAGCGCGCGGCGAACATAGCTGAAGCATCTAGTACGGTTCTGGCAGGTTTATCTGTAATGTGTGGTGCGGGGTCTGCTGCAACGCTATCTACAATTGTAACAGTTCCAATTGCTGGGGTTTTGAGTGGAATTACAGTTATATCTGGAGTACTTTGTATGATAAACTAGATAAAAAAAGTAGAAAACATGATAGAATATCCATTCTCGCGAGGTCTAAGAAAAATAGCATCGATGTTATCATGTCGAAAGCGTTGGCCGATAATGAAATATCAAATTTAGAGTTTGAATCCGTGGTGGAAGAAATGGGGAGATATGAAGAATTACAAAATGATATTAGAATCAAGGCGCGCGCCACCATGTCCAAGATTGAGAGTACTGATTGGGATAAATTTAGGGTAAAACTTGAAAATAAAGTCGGAGGAAATGTTACAGCACCACCATTCCGAAATTGTGATATTTTGTAAAAATTATTAATTAATTTTTTATAAAATTAATTATATTGGTGCAGTAAACAATTTAATAATTAATATTTTTTACAAAATTATAAATTATTGACAATTTAAAAAAAAAAAATGTTAGGTCCCACCGAGGCTCGAACCCGCGCCAGCAAAACCCTTCTGGGCCCATCCCACTAAGCCTTCACTTTAAATCTCATCTCTTCTTGTTTTGTTGGCTTAGTGGGATGTGTCACGCTCACATCTCCTCCAACCCATCATTGGACCGATACCGCGGAACCCTCCTCTTCATTACCTCCATCCGCTATAATGTGTAGAGCGGTCAGAGTGAAGTACATGTGGCGAAACCTATCTCACTGTTGAGATATTAATGCCGGCGTCCCGACACTGAACTGTGTTTATTTCTCGTATATAAACCTAACTTTTTTTGGTGTAAATATTATATTAATTTTTTAAAAATTATTAATTAATATGTTTTCTATATAATAGGGGGTGTTCAGCTTTAAATTATCAATAATTTTCCTATAATTAATTAATAAATTGTCTACAAAATTAATTAAATAACGAACCATCCTGGAAATTCGTGAACTATATAACCATCACTAAGTGTTTATAAATATACTGTGTACACACCACCTGTGTAAATTGATATCCCGTTTACATACCATCGATAAGGATAAATACACTCGGGTTATAAATAACCGTGTGTGTACCGTCAGTTTACCTCGGCTATAAATTCATGTTCATATCCCGTGTAATTAATTGGAACAAGTAGTGTTTTTTTTGTTCAATAATAATTTTTCAATATCTTTAAAAGCGATCTCGTATAAATGTATATTCGTAAACGAATCGTTGGGTTTTAACAATTTTATATAATACACCTTAGTTTCATATCCGATACGCATTATCCGTCTTAATGTTTGTATTTGCCTCTTGTATAGTTGACATAATTGCCGGTATAATATTGTAAATGCAACGTTTTTATCGGAGCGTAATAAATTACGCTGGTATTTCATGTATTCGATATCGCCTATTGTTCTCATTTTATAGAATTTAAATACCGGATCATAACCCCCGTATTCTTCATAAACTTCTTCAACACATCCATTAAAAATGTTCAATTCTCATTGTATTTTATTATCCATTTTGTTATAATTGGTAGTGTATTTCTGTTCAATTTAAAATTTTATAAAATTAGTTTGATAATGTTTTTTACAGTGTTTTAATGCTGTAGAAACACCGTGACTACGCATCATATCTATTCTATCTTCCTAACTGACTTTCCGATTTGAATTATTACTAAACGATAATACTTGCGAGCACGTAATCCCTTGTTAACCATTCGATGAGTAGCCTGAGTGCCACCGCATGGTGGACATAGCAATGACTCGGATTTGGTCCCTACCCCACAATGCCGACATGGGCGAGGTGAAACGGAACCTCTTCGCATCCATGCACGGTGATGTTTGCAATATTCGTAAATACCAGTACGAAAACATCTCTCGTGACTACCTGTCTTCAACCACGCACAATTAACTAGAACCATTATATATACTGAGTATAACATAGGGATTTCTTATCTTTAATAGGGTGTATATTACCTTATCGATTATTGCACAACACTACCTGGTGTTTTATCTTCAGGTTTATATTCAATAACACCCTTCGTGGTCGTGTGGGCTAAGGAGCCACTCTATGGAGACGTGGGTTGTGAGTTCGAATCTCGGCTAGACATAAACTGTTTTTATTTTTTTTTATATTTTTTTTTTTTGCTCTAGGAAATATATGGTCTCGCGGTTGATGAAAAATATGTTCCATTCTTCTCATACATACCCGTCGAACAGTGGGGGGAAATCCAAGTAGTATATAAGAGTCCACAATGATACCACCATGCGGTGGGGGGCACTCTTCCAGAGGGTGGTGGTATCATTGTGACTCTTATATACTACTGGGCTTTCGGGTTCAAGGGTTAATCCGTCCGTTTATAAGAATTGTGTTTATTTTTTCTCATTTTTAAAGAATTGGCAATGATGCCAGTTTAAAGTTAATTTTATGTTGTAGCGCAATATATTGCATATCGTCTCTCATACTTCTTTGGAGAATTACAAATGTACGATGTGTATGTTGTGTTTTATAATATATGTAGGATGGTACAAAAATTGGTGAGACGTAAATAAATGATCTACCTATCTATCCTAGCCATATCAGGATGCAGGACTGTGCCAGCAGACCAATAGCATATTTCACCAAAATTCCAAAGTATACCTGTTTTGCCAAGAGCGGATTCACGTGGAGGAAAACCCGGTTGTGATAAAGTAATACGTTCAGTATAATAATTCTGCATACTTTTAATCATCAAATATATGCAGTCGTTAGTTCTATATGAAGTAATGCATTTCGGGAAAAATAAATGAAGTACATTGCTAGATAAGTATGCTTTGCAATTTTGGTGCTTTTGACACATGTCATGAACCCCGTAAGCCCAATTTTTCCAGGCACAGCCATACCTGGATCACGATCGGAAGCACGATTCTCGCCCACCAACAAAGACAGAACTAAGCTCTGCCAATGGATTGTGTCGCCCTGCACGCCCTTGTGGAATGAGGGATCGTAGAGTTATTTCCCTTTGTTACAGCGTTTATTTCTTACTGAATAGCATAATAATTGAGTTTTGCGAACAGAGTAGACCCAGCCCAGAGTGCACACCTGTGCAGTCTGATCTGAGTATACACTGTTTGCAATAACATTAATACGTGTGAAAATATGAATCTGGCAAATAATGTAGCCACTAATGAGATTGCGTAGACATGTAGTATGATCTGTATCAACAGTATAGTCCGTTGTAGTATGTTAAATAAATAAAATGTGTTAGTCGGATTTTTTGGGGGATTAGGTACACTATATATTTTTAAAATGGAAATTGGACGAGGAATCCGAAAATCGATGTTGCGATTTTCGGAAATAACTTTTTACACCTCGATTTTGAAAATTATTTTTCTCATTATGTCGCTTTTATGCGAGATATTTTCTCAAAATAAATTGCGAATTTCAGATTTACAATCAATCTATATCCGATTAATTTATTTTTAAAATGAAACATAAAACTTATGACATTACCTACCCGTATATAATCCTAATTTTATAACGTTTGGCACGGCCCCCGTTCACTAAATTTGCTTGTAAACTAAATATGCAGCTGCTAATTATGCACATGCTACATGTATACTGCGATCATTGCAGACCCAAATCAATCTGCGTGTGCATACTTGTTGATATATGTCGCATAAACCCCAATGCACCCATTATGATTGAATTCGCCCTGTTATTACAATACTTGGTTATTGATTGATAGTACAAAGTTTCGCGTTACGACGTTAGCGTTGTTAAATACATGCGGCTCAATATCCGTATGGTGGGAACGTTACATTCACGTGCCACCTTATGACGCGGCAAGAAATTAACATATCGAAATGTATGTCAATTCATATTAGTTGCTATATCGACAAACCCTCCATTACTGTGTATATTTCAGTATATGGTTGACCACGCGAGCGGGATTCTGCATAAATTATCAGGTGTGCATCGTGTGTAGTAGTACATAGGGAGTCAAAATGATACCACCTACGGTGATATCATTTATAACCATCTATTCTACCCCCACCACCCCCGAAAAATAAAAAATTGGTAAACGAGGAAATTGTCTCCCGACAGCAAATTTATGAATTTTTGAGAAAAGTCGAAATCATTTCAATGCGTCCGCGCGCGATAGTTTATATTCCAACACCCCATTTTTCTCCTCCAATATAGCTAATTGATTTCGTAGATCAGCAACTAATTCTACCAGCTCTAGTCTACCACGGTCACGTTTAGCCACAGGGCAGCGTAGTTGCTTATGTCTACAAAGAGTTTGGGCACTAACGAATTTACAAGGGCATCTGGGGCATTGAAATTGCGGGGGGACACAAGGAATTTTTCTACGTCCCGCTAGATGCCTTCGTAGATAGTCTTTACGCGTAAACGTCTTACAACAAGTCTCACACTCCATTATATATGTATATGAATATGTTTATATTTAATTGGACGTGAAAAAAACATAATGTTTTCACGACCAATTGAACAGATAAATTGCATAGGTTATACAAAAGTATATTACAGAAAATATGATAACGCCAGAAACTAGAGCAGAAATCGAAAGTTTGAGAAGAGAAGCCGAATCTCTAGTGATTACTTATAGTGAACGGTTGAGAGTTAGGGGGTTGACAAATCTGATAAACGCCACAAAGAATGAGGCGTTTATGAAGCGGTTTACCCGCGCCCACAAAGAGGAGCCTTTAAAGACCTCTCACTAGCAGAGGAAGTTGGTAACAAAATTCAAAAAGAAAGTATTGCGAGGTTAAGGGCTAGTGTAATAAAACCTTCAAGTACCAATAATTTGTCCCAAATTAAACGCACAGGTGACCCAATACCAAATAATAATAAAAAATATATCGTTCGCGCGATAGTGGAAAAAGGTGAAGAAATATTGGGGGCTCATGATGAAACGTTGGAAAAGGAAGAAAATGGAAGACGGGTAGTTACATTATCCTTTCGTAAAAACATTGATATCAACGAGTCTGAACGCATGTCCGATAAACTCGCTCCGTATCTAACAACAAATTTTTATTTGAGATATTCATATTCTTACAAGCTAGAACATATGGAGGAAACTAAAAATGGAAAACCTATAACTCTAATATTTCACAAAAATCTCGGTGGTAGCGAACCACTATCGTCAATGAAAACCGTTAAAAAATGGCTGTCAGATAAGGAGCAAACACGAATAATGTCTGATAAAATAGACAGACCAAATACAAAGTGGAAGTTTGTAAGATGGGTAGAGGTTTTTGTAAAGTTAATACAGGGCAATAGGGGAATAGATTTGGGACTACAATCCAAAGAAGCAGCGGGAGGAGAACTTCCAGAATGGTTGAAGAATACAAAAGGTATGTATTCTTTAGATAAGTATAATGACGACCTTTAGTCTGTTTCAGGGGGGATTGTTTCTATCTATGCACACAACAGGTGAAAGACCTGACAGATGTACGGACAAGGCGAAATAATTTAGTAAGCAATATTTCGGTAGTAATGTGGTTTCACCAATTCCTTTTTCAGATCTAAAAAAGGTTGAAGAGTTTTTTTAAATCGGTATAGAAGCATATCAACCGACCAAATGTGATGTATGGTGGTTGAAAAAGGTAACAGCACATTATAAGGAAATAGGTAATAAACCAATGACAATAGGACTGTTTAATAATCACGCATTTCTGATGAAAAACCTTAAAAACCTATCTAAAATTTACACCTGCGATAATTGCAAACAGAAATTCACGAAAGCGAGTAATATGAAGAGACACGGACCAACATGTATGAAAGGTGAGACAAAAGTAATATGTAATGGCAATTATTTAGAGCGCCCGCGTTCGTCGTTCGAGAAAGCGTTCTACCCAAAAAGTTCTAACAGTTATGGGGCGATCGATTGGATGTACTCTGTGGAAAAGCAGGAGGGAATTCACATTCACCACGAACAGTGTGGACACGGGGGTGAAAGATGGATTTTAGGAGCTCCAGTAGATGGATACTGCCAAGAAAACAATACCGTATATCAATATCACGGCTGTTACTGGCACGGGTGCGAGATTCATGCAAAGCATAGACAAAAAGAACGCGCATCCACAATGAGAAGAGATACATTTATTAGAAGAAGCAAAGAATTCAACCTAGTAGTTATGTGGGAATGCGAATTTCAAAGAACGGGTAAAGACATAAAGATCGGTTGCGACACTACTCTTTATCCATATCAGATAGTATATGATTTTGAGGCGTATCTCAACCCAGAATTTAAAACGCTAGGTAATAGTTTGGAGTACAAAGCTGAGCACGTTCCGGTATGTGTTAGTATAGGAGATAATTTCTCAGGAACAGTAACTCATATTTGTGATAAAGATCCTGCAAAACTTATAGAAAAATTCGTAGAAGATTTGAAAGTCAGGGTAAAAGCTATAAGAGAAGAAGTGTGGTTAAGATATGGGTTTAATACAGAACATTTACATAAAAAGCGGTTTTCTCAGATCGAACAGTGGATAGAGCAAGTGCCGGTTATAGGTTTTAACAGCAGTAAGTACGATATAAACTTAATAAAGAAATATTTAGTAGGCGAATTGGCATCAACAACAAAGAAAGTAATGGTCGGAAAACCGGGCAAACGCGACAATATTTCTATTTACTCCGGAGTTTAGATTTCTTGATGTAATACTTTACCTAGGACCGGGTGTAAGCTACGATAGTTGGATAAAAGCCTACGACTGCAAAGGACAGAAATCTTTCTTTCCTTACGAGTGGTTCGATTCTCCAGACAAACTTGATTACCCAGGACTGCCTGATATAGTGCATTGGTTTTCCAAACTATCGGGGAAAATGTTACTAGATGAAACAGAATTAAGTAAATGTCGTAGAATTTTCGAAGAAAAGAATATGAAAACTTTCAGAGATTGGTTGAAATATTATGACGATTTCGATGTAGCACCGTTCCTAGAAGCGGTGGAAAAAATGTGTGAATTTTATAAACACAGAGGTGTGGATATTTTCAAAGATGCGGTAACACTACCGGGTGTGGCTATACACTATTTATTAAGAGGAACCATTAAAGAACAAAAATCTATAAAGGCGGTTATACCGGAGGGAGCTCTATATGAGCCAAAAGAAGAAACATACGAAATGATGAAAGACGCTCTAGTCGGTGGCCCATCAATCGTATTTACACGCTATGCAGAAGCCGGTGTTTCAAATATTAGTTCTAATTCCACAGGAATTAACAAACCTTGCAAGGCTATTTTGGGGTATGATGCAAACGCGTTATATTTATCTACGTTAAATGAAGATATGCCGTGTGGGAGAGAAACTACACACCATATAGATACCCCACTTAATCCTAAATTTATTAAAAAGTTTTGTAAAATAGTTTTATCTGGATACTGGTTTGGGTTTGCGGAGGTGGATATAAAAGTTCCACACAACTTAAAGGATAAGTTTTCTGAAATGTCTCCACGTTTTATAAACAGAGAAGTAGATGTTGATGAGGTTCCAGAACACATGATAAAATATTTGGAAGATACTGGAAGAACTAGAGGAAATGGAAGAAAATTGGTGGGATCTATGTCGGCCACCAAAGTACTGCTGTACGTGCCACTATTGAAATGGTATTTAAAACACGGCCTAGAAATAACGGGAGTTCATCGTGTTATAGATTATATTAGTGGAAAACCCTTCGAATGGTTCGCAAAAGAAGTTACAGCCGCAAGACGAACAGGCGATGTAGAACCAAATAAGAAACCAGTAGCGGATATAATGAAATTATTAGGCAATTCGTGTTGTGGAAAAATGATAGAGGCAAAAGAGAGACATTTAAATACGACATATACACAAAACGAAACCTGTGTTGACAACGCGTTAAGATCTTCATTCTTTGACGATTTGGAAGAGATAGGAGATGCGTACGAAATATCTTCCCGAAAACCCCGGTGTGCAGTAAAGACCCCTTCCACTGTGGAATAGCGGTTTATCAATTAGCTAAATTGAGAATGTTGGAATTTTACTACGAATTTCTCGACAAATACGTAAAAAGAGAAGACTTTCAATTAATACAGATGGACACGGATAGTATGTATATAGGAGTTAGTGGAAAAACGATAGAGGAATTGATTAGACCCAACTTACTAGACTAGTTTGAAAAATAAAAAAATAAATGGTTGGCTTGGGATAAATGGAGCGAAAGAGAGCCAGGACCTTTCAAAATGGAATTTAGCGGAGATAGGGCGATAGCGTTATCTAGTAAGTGTTATTTCGTAGAAAAATTTAATTCAATTAATAAAAACTCTGCGAAAGGAATTTCCAAGAGAACTAACAATTTAAATTGGGATAGATATAAACGAGTACTAATCGAAACTACAGAAGATGGAAAACACATTATAGATGTAGCACAAAATAGAGGATTTAAAATGAAAGACGGCGTTATGAAAACGTACTGTCAACAAAAAATAGGACTCTCGGCGTACTACGATAAAAGACGCGTGTTACCAGACGGAATACATACAGAACCTCTCTTGATTTAAGCAATCGGGGGCAGCTGGGTGTCAGAAGGTACCATAAGAAGTTCTTCGCGAACAAAACCGCGAGATGGACCATCAGCCAAATAGTAGAGCACGGGCTCATCGGGTTTGGTAATAGAGCGATCCAGATGATATACATTCAGAGACCACACGGGATCAGTCGCGCGGCGGCTGCCACCTTCGAGCTATCCCGGTTGATAGAGGTACCGGACGTCAACATCCGGTGGAAGTGCAATCGGCGATTGCTGCTCCTCTAAACCAACTGGTCGTCCGCGCGAGACGGCAGAGGGCTTGCTCGTCACCTTTTTAGACTTGATGGCATCTACATGCTTCTTACCTATCAATCTGGTCACCTCTCCGTTCAGTGCGGAAACCACGGCGGGCAGCCCGGCCACCCACTCGGTCGATCGCGAATGAGGGTCTACAAGTTCTTTGGCATATTGGTGTCCGAACAACCTCTCAGCCAGGGTTCGATTGAACCGCTCCACGATCCCCTGGTCCCGGTGGATGTTGACGCGGCCGCGTCTGATATAAACTTTGTACTTAGACAATAGACCGCTATACGATGTTTTTGAGCAGTGTAGCCTACATCGATCATACCGTAATAAAGTTCGTCAACTAACATCGTTCTATATATATATGTTTATAAAAAAAAAAAAATTAAAATAATTATTAATTTTGTAAAAATTATTAATTAATTTGTTGAATATAGTAGCCGACGAGACCCACCACACCCATTCCCACGACGATGAACGCGATCTCGCGGTCTTTTTGGGCCTCTGACGGTACATAGAAATCTGAAAGTTGGGGCTATGGATCCATTGGATCGAGACTTTTCTGCGGATATGCCAGCGCGTACACGCGGTTGGCTTCTTCAACGTTCTGGAAAGTTTGCGCGGCGTGATTCTCGCGGCGAAGCTCTTCGTTGACCCAGTCCAGATGGGCGGTTCGTTTTTTCCACCACGCTTCCTTTGCGCTATTGAGTTGTTCTACAGCTAAATCGTGACGCTTGCGCTCCTCATCCACATTCGAGCTTCTCATTTTCGAGAATATAAAGTTGCTACCGCCGAACGCCAATGCGTTTACAAGTGCACCACCTATCATTATTCCGATCGAAGCCATTTATTTCCATATATTAGCAGGTATAATTCCAACTTTAATTAGATAATCTAGGGTCCAAACTGCGGCCGCTACATCTAAGGTCGCGAGTCCTGCGTCTCTCACAGTAAAGTCCAATTTGTGAGTGGACCCTCCTAGGGCCATCTTTGATAGTCGAGCATACCCGATACTGAAACCCGATATCACCACAGCGTGATAAAGCGCATTCACTATCATTTTACCATCTTGTTCAGCCATTATTGCATATAAAAGGGATCGCGATCAATGTTTAAATGGGGTGCATGCAATTTCAACATTGTTGATGATTGGTGTTTCGTAACTTTTTTAGGAACAGTGGCTGGTTGTTTTTTCGATAAGGATTTCCACACACACAGAGTGCCCACAACTGTCAGACCACCAACAACCCACGGGATCCAATCAGTTGGAGCAATCGGTGTTGAGTGCGCTTCCAATTCGTGAATCGGGGGTGTTGTTGCACTCGGGATTGAAGTTGAACTCGAATGCAGATGTTTTGCTGTCTCCGTCCCCAATCTCGATTGGAGTTTGGCCTCCCGAAGCTCGGCGAGTATTTTATCTTGTTTAACTTTTCGGGTGGCAGCCGCCGCCCGCCCAGCTGCCTGTCTTTTTCGGTTTTTATGTCGTGCAACCCCCAACTCCAACTCCAACGGCGGGTGGTATTGGGTTGTAGGATCAATCGGACCCGATTGGGTTGAGGGAAGTGCTGCAATCGGGTTCGAAATTGGAGGTGCAATCGGGGATTGCTGTTCCGTCACTTTCGCGGGTGTGTCTTGTGTCATCATTTATAATATTAGAGCTTATAGTTCGTGGGCACATATGTCCAAATTGACAGTGTTTACCCGTGGTCAACGCGGTTGTCAGTGGAGCTAAGTACTTTCCAAACTTGTGATAAATTGAGCAGCATGCTGTTCTAAGAGTGTGTCCTATAAAAGGGTCAGTCTCTAGATCGTGAATCAATCCCGCGGTGTTTGGTATAGGGAGAAGTATACTAACGGCGGTTGCGTACAAATGAATAGCCGCTGATCCGAGAGTTTTTGTCATCTCCGCACCCAATTTGGATTCGTATCGCGCATACATTTTATCGATCTCCGCATCTGACATCTTATCCACCTGACAAACTGAGAGACGCCTACCGAGATAATGCTCCGATTGTCCCCCAGCAACCAGCACAGCTAGCCGCTCGCGTCGCGCCGCGTTTTCATTTCCATTCGTATCGGCCCCAATCGCGATTGTCAACCCCGATTGCTCTGTCGGAGTTGATGTTTCATTATCTTTCAGGAAAGATACCGTGTCGGTAGCCGGAGTTGAGGTTTCTTCCATTAGCTGATCGAGAAGTTCGTCGAAGTTCGTTATTGGTCATCGCCGCCTTGGCCGAGCAATCGTCAATCATATATAGGGTGGGCTCACCCTGGAATATTTGGAATAAACCACGCAACCAATCGTGAAGCCTATCACCGGGGTCAATAACGTATACCTGAGGGTCGGTCCATATCCACGGGCGCCGCTAATAAGTATCGTTGTGCCGCACAGTGGGACATAGGATCACAATGTGACGAAAGGCATCGCGGTATGACCCCTCGAGTAAGTCGAGGATTAAAACCGTTTTTCCACATCCTGTCTGCCCACATATTATGGCAGAGTGGGCATCTCCAATGTTGAATTGGTATTAATTGCTAATTTTCTTAGATGATTTTTGTATTAAATCAGTAGATCGCTGATACGTATCGGCCATCTTCGATGTTCAGTTGTGCGTCTGTAATTACATATAAGTACACGTTCCATGCGCCATTTCCATCCGCCTCTTTGGTTATCTGGATCGTCACACCCTCGCTAGCGTTCTCAACTTGACGTCCGCTACCGTGCATTTGGTCGTCGTCGCTGGCTCGCATGTCTAGCCATAACGCGTATTTGGTAGTCAGGAACACCACGAGGGAGACGGCCGAGAGCTGCAGATCTTTGGCAACCGCGGCAACCTCCGGGGAGCGCTTAGAGCCGGCAGCAAACTGCTTTCTTACTTCGTCCCACTGCTGGTGCGCGCGAAGACCCGCGCTGTAGAGTTGATTGGGTACTCCCTCGATCGTCATCTCGACCTTCGTTATTTTGGGGTTATAGAATTTGTCGGTTTTTCTAGCACCGAACGCGAACCGAGCATCCTCGAACAACATCAGTATACCTTTCATCGAGCGGGCGGGTACGTTGACATTAATATTCCACAATGTGTTGCCTTTGTCTTTCGTCATCTTGCGATGGCGAAGAACTCGGTCGTAAAGTATGGCAACGCGCCCGGCGTACTGGGTTCTGATCAATCGCGCGAGTTCGGGCATCGTGACCATGTCGTACTCCAGCGAAACATTATCGATCGTGTACGTCGATAACACGTCGGTGGATATGAGAACACGGCCGTAGTCGTTGAACGTTAGTTCGTATTCGAGGCGGTCCGCCAAAGCACTCTCATAGTAGGGCATGTGACTCTCCAGCAACTCAAAGTCGAGCGGGATGTGGAAGCGGTTGCCGTAAGCGGCCGCGATCGCGTTGTCACTCGCTTTGTTATCTGCCTTGTTATCAGCCCCGTGTTAGTGACGCTCACACGGTTCTAAGTATTAATGCGAGCGTTGCTCCCACGACGTTAGATACTGCCGAGCAAGCTATGACTGACGTCAGTGGTGACATCACGGGAGCCGACGGCGCATACATGCTTCCAAACGGTGATCGAAGTGTAGACAAGCTCAGTCATGTTGATATATCAAACGATGAACAAACATTATCAAAGACCCTAGATATAACGGTATGTGATTCGTCAGCTACTGTCGACTCTATTGACATTCAGCCTCATAGTGAGAACATTCAATCAAACGAGAATATGTGTGCTCGAAACATTACATGTGTGCTCACTAATGCTGTGACTTGGTGTGCCGGAGGGACACGGCCTGTCCCGGGATATCCTGTACCGTACAATAGCGGTCCACCGGGCTGGTATGGTCCCTGTACAGTATATCCTATTGGTGTGGGTAACGGCCTGGTCCCTGTTGCACAGCCAGACACAACCACGTGTACTGATGCTGGTAATGGTGCGGGTTCACCAATAGCGGTTGATAGTAGCAGCACTATCATACCACGATATATTAATGCTCTACAGCGCGTTTACTCAGGCGACCAAATAGAACCGATGATTGCTTATCCAAATGTCACAGGCGTCTCTAGTAACCAGAATAGTCCCAATGAAAGTAATAGTGTGTCACTCAATGGGAACGTTTGTAATGCACATACTATATCTGGTAGTAATGAGAGTAATCATGTTGATAACTCGACTGGTGATATGTCTCCTCAAGCATCTGAGTTCTCTAGAATTCCAACTGTGTGCAGCCGAGTCCCAATGTCACAGACTGTCTCTGATCCTGAGGATGACGATTTCATACAACATATCCGTAAGCGTACAAAACGATTCTTCGTTGGTGGTTTCAAACCATCTATGACTGAACAAAAACTGTGTAGATATGTTGAGAAACGCGGTGTAACAGTAGCTGTGATACGCATATTTAGACCTAGACGGTACAATAGCATAGTCATACGGCTAACTGTGGAAAGCAATGTCAACAGCTCTCGTATTGAGGAAGCATACATTTGGCCCAGAGGGTTACATGTAGACCGTGGGTGTCGCAAAATAGGTATCAATTGCAGCGTGCTAACAAAGAATCAGGTGCATGATATAACGGGTATTCAGCTGATATGTATGATGGTTCGCGACAGGCGTATCCGCATTACGTGGACTTGCATAATCCATATCTATATCCTGAAGACCAGGATCTAGATGTAGATTAGTCATATATATAATATATACATTATACGAGTAATTCCGAGCTGTCTGGCTTGTTACACAACAAACACAAATCAACATCATGGAGAACAAACTAACATTAATGACTTGGAATGCCACGGGTATCATGTCTAGTAGCTCGTGTCTGTGTTACCTGTTGGTATCTGATGCAGTTGATATATGTGGTATATCTGAACATTGGCTATATGAACACAATCATCACTTTATGGACTGCATCAATAGTCAGTATGTGTGTCACATTAAATCTGATGATGATTTGCGTTTGCCAGGGAACAGGCGAGTGGGCAAAGGAGGTGTTGCGCTGTTGTGGAATAAGCGTATTCACAACAGCATAACACCATTGCTTGTGGATGATGATCGAATTATTGGTATCCAGTATCAAATATCAAGCTCAGCTTATCTCTATATATTTCAGGTGTATCTACCATCTCGCAATCATCCCATTGACGTTTTCAAAGATTATATTGATAGATTGCACGATGTAACATGTCAATATGCAGACAAAGGTGCTGTAATACTCATGGGTGACTTCAATGCACACATTAACGGTAGATCATTTGTTAAATATATGGACAATAGGGGCATGTACTTTGATACATTCTTGAATAGCAATAATCTTGTGTCGGTAAATGCAACGGATATTTGTGGGGGTGCTGACGCAACATTTGTGTCATATGATGGCAGATTTAGGTCAATAATAGACCATATAGTAATCGGCTGTGAACAGGCAGACACAGTAATCCAATGTAAAATCGTGGATGACGACGATGTTTTAGCTGTTTCGCGACACAGACCAATTATTTGTGAAATGAATATCCCGTACATAAATTCAACACATGGTGAAGCCGTTGCTCGCACCAATTGGAGGAAAGCACAGTCGGAGCATCATCTTCGCTACCAAAGACAGTTAAGTGACAGGTTAGATGTACTTCAAGAAAATGACGTATTCAACGTGCATAGGTCAGTCTCGAAGCAAGACATTGATGCTATGTATGAGACAGTTGTATCAATCCTCAACCAGTGTAGTGACTCCTGTATTCCAAAATCATCGTTTAAACATTATTTAAAACCATACTGGAATAGTGACCTAGAACAACTGCACAGGCGGCAATCCGAAATGCGGATTACATGGATTCAGCAGGGTCGTCCACGTGACTGTAACAATATATTCTATAAAGACTATAAGGAGGCAAAACGTAAATTTCGAAACTACCATAGGCATTGTACGAGTTCCTACATACAACAACAGGATAAAGATATCGATCAAGCAGCTGAAATTAATAGTGACGACTTCTGGCGGTTGTATAATAACAGAAGAAATAGAAGCTGTACTGCCGTCGGTGCGGAAATGAATTTTCAAGGAACGATAATCAGAGATACGGAAAAAATTGCAAACGGTTGGGGACAATATTTTGAGAACCTGTATTCACCAAAAACAGACCCTAGTTACATGGACCATCATAAAGTATAAATTGATCGTCGTGAAATGCAAACTATATACAAATTGTATAGCAAATTGTACGTGTGTTTTTTGGATGCGCAAAAGGCATTTGACACTGTGTGGCATAACGGATTATTCTATAAACTGGCTGAGGCTGGAGTTAGTGATATACTGCTGAAATCATTTATAAGCATGTACGACAACATGTCCAGCCAGGTTTTGCACATAGGATACGTGTCAAAATGGTTTAAAGTGTTACAGGGAACGAAACAGGGTGGGGTTAGCTCCCCGTTCATGTATCTGTCCTATATTAACGAATTGATGCAGGAATTGGTATCATCGGAGATGGATTAATTTTATCGATGAACAATGTGCGAGTCCACTGTTGCCGATGATATGGTTCTTGTATCTTTCTCAAGAAATGGTTTGTTAAATATGATGGATATATGCAACCGATATTCCAGAAATGGAGTACAAGTATAATGCTTCTAAATGCAACGTCATTGTGTTTAATGAAAGTAAAACTCACTATAGTGCCAGTAACCGGACTTGGAACATTGGAGGAGAAACTGTACACGAATGTGAACAATACACGCATCTAGGGATAGTCTGTCACAAATATATGAGCCTTGAAGTAAATGCGAATAATGCCTGCAATAAAATTAGAGGTACTTTTGTTGGACTCATCAATAACGGAATCAACAAATTTGGTTTCCACCCACTCACGTCAAAACGCATATATGAATCGGTCGTATTACCCAGAGCCCTATATGGGTGTGAGCTTTGGAATAACTTGGTGCCAAAATATATTGTTAAGATGGAGCGAGCACATCGGTTCTGCATTAAGTACATGCAAAGTATACCGCGACTAACTAAAACGGACATAGCGCTGAACGCAATTGGGTGCCTGCTAGTGGAATCAATAATAGACAGATCAAAACTACGATTTTTCGGACAACTGTGCACGCTACAAGACAATAAGCCAACAAGAGTTATCTTTCTTAACAGGTTAACTGCATATATGATCAGCCCTATTAACACACAAGGCTTTGTACCTGATCTATATCGTATTTTACGGAAGTATTCATTAGATTACGTTTTAGAGGAATTCTTAAGCAGTGGTAATTTGATGCGAAAACTCGAATGGAAAACTGTTATGAATAGAGCAATATTGGACTACGAAAATCACCAGGTAGAATCCCGATTAGGTACTAATACACCAATGTCACAACTGCTGGTGATTTCGGAACCGGTCGCGCCGTGTGCCCTCTGGACATTCAGTGTACACAATACCAACAGACGAAACCAGTGTAGGTCGGCAGTGATATTAATGTGTAGAATGTTCTCCGAACGTTATACACAGTACTGCCCCAAATGTTGCGTCAGCACAGAAAGTAAAGTGTTTCATTGCATTTACGAATGTAGGTATTCCGACAAGCCCAGGACAATATTTTGGCGTCAGCTCATACAAACATGTGGCTATGAATTGTTCACATCTTTCATTGCACTTCCGCCAGAGCAACAAACACATACTCTATTTGGTTATGAAAATGAACTGCTGAATATGCAATTTTTGTTGACACTATGTTGAATGTCTCTGCATGTTTTCTACACACGATTAGACTTATGTATAATCTGTAGGGTTGTAGGTACCTTAATGTACAGAGCAGATAACTTATGACAACAATGGGGCGCTGTATTCTGGGAACCTATGTGGATTCATACGTTTCCTGAATGCGCCCAGATACTTTTCACTTTGGTAACAGGTCACGTTTGGCATACTCGATAAAGTTGAGACAAAAGATGCTTTGAGAGACAGAATTATTCGTCGGATGTGGCTTAACCCCTTCGCCGCCAAATACTCGCCGTTGTTGATTCTATTTTCGACCATTCCAGTCGCATTCATGAATCGGTGTGGATCAAACAACCTTGAAATACTAGCGGCAAACACTGCAGATCATGATTAGACAGCTCATTACGAGCTGGCTCGTCTGGATCTGCAGTGTTTGTTAACATTGATTTATGGCCCGTGGCGCTGAAGGGGTTACGTCGTACCTATACATGTAAGGTAGTATCTAAAGACCGTAATTAGACTTGTATAAGAGATTCACAATGTGCAATCTGCGCTCTGGTTCTGAATGCTGCTACGTATTTAGGTCGGTACATATGAAGAATATTATCCAAGCAAAGCAAACCAAACGCAGGTTCTGGTCAGTGTGCGTGGCTTCGCAGACTGGTCTGGTCCTGAGTTTGTCGGACACGGCGCTCAGTCAGCACTTTTTCTCATGATGCAATTTCCTTCACAATGCTTGCTTTATTTTTGTTCACCTCATGAATTTCATGCACGTTATTTATTATTTGCGCTCTCCTATTGGAGGAAATAAAGATATTATTATTATTATTATAGTGAAAGCGAGGCGAACAGTACCCGGCACAATGACGTCGTGAGTTCCGAGGTTGGGGAAGCGGACTAAGAGCTGCTGTTTCTGGTCGATCGTCGATGTGTTGTTCGTAATAACGACACTTTGTCTCACGTCTTTTGCCCCGAGGGGCTCACGCAGTCTGCGGTATGGATTGAGTTTGCGAACGTATTGACTCGAAGACATAATTTAGTGAAACTATTAAACCCGTATGGTTTTGTCTTTAATACATAATTAATTTTAAGAAAATTATAAAGATGGCTGATTACGATATTAACAGGGATGAAATCGGCAGAGACGATTTCCGCGATGACGATGACCTCTACGACGTTGACGAAACGACCTTCATGGATACACCAGCACCCCGAATTACACCTATGTTTGGTCCAGGCACACCCCAATATACGCTCTTACCACCAGGAACTTCATCTGCTGGTGTCCCTATGTGGGAGGCCCCACCCGAAAC
The DNA here is from genome assembly GCA_029237695.1 of Conchocele bisecta. Classification (NCBI taxonomy): domain Eukaryota; kingdom Metazoa; phylum Mollusca; class Bivalvia; order Lucinida; family Thyasiridae; genus Conchocele; species Conchocele bisecta. The sequence goes on along the minus strand of CM055270.1, from coordinate 75,451,409 downwards.
TCCGGCATGGGCGGGCGGTACCGAGATTCCTAAGGGGATCTCCAAGGATGAGCTGGCGCCTCAAAGGGAAACGGAGTCTCGGGTGAAACGGTGGGAGAGTGAGGTGTCTAAACACGGCATCAATGCCACGTTGGAGTTCCGCAGCACTAAAAGAGTAGACCTGTGGGTTAAATGGGGCGATAAGTGGAAGTTGCTGACGTACAAGAACAACCCGACCCATTTCCTCGGGGCTTCTTCCGTGAACCGATATGGAGTACTCCTTGCTCGAGCTCTTGGAGTGGTCGATGATCGATCGCTGCTGCCTGAACAAATGGTAAAAACCCTACAGTCTACCAACGAAACGCTGGCGAAAATGCCGCCGCTATAGAAACGAGCGAGCTCAGCGATGTCCCTCGTATAGCCACCGACGGTATTCACACAATTGAAACCATGGTCAACGAAATACACGGCACGAAATATGACCAACCGTTACCTCTTCGCGAGCTCCTGGGACTAGATAAGGCTCTACAAACGTCCCGGGGCGAAATGGTCAATAACCTCTCCAAACTCACGGCGCTGGACAAACATATCTTGCTAGAAGAAAGAAAACTTAGGGAAGTCCGTGGCGATAGAGATTCTACCGAGAGGATCAACAAACTCCTGCGGTCGTTGCGGGATGAAAGAGAAGCTCGATTGGAGGCTACCTCGACTAACCGTGAGACGCTTTCCGGCCAATTAAGTCGGAGCCGCGAAACAATCTCGAGGGTCCTGCACGAGGACACGACACTCGGTGAGAGTCTTCGCACTCTGTTCAGAGAGAAGGGCGTCACGATAGTAACCATCATCGCAGCTTTCAGCATGATTATATCGACCCTAATTCTATCTATATCGTCTCTATTTATAGCTGTCAATACTGGTGCCGCACCAGCGCCCGCACCAGCACCCGCACCAGCACCCATGCCATCCGGCGGAGCCAAGGAGTGGGTAAAAAACAACTAAAAGCCCTCGCCATTCTCCTGGCTAAATTAGCAGGAAAGGTGGCTGCTGCGCTGCCTGGGTTAATAGAGGTCTCCTCTCCTGCTTGTTATCTATATTATCAAAAACGGTCGGATGGCTCGCCAATAATGCTTGTGCTTTAATCGTGGCGATCGCCGGTCTCCTACTATTCTCCGCCCGAGAGTTCCTAAAACCAAAGCGCGAGTAATCCGACCACTACGAGGGCGACGACGAGCCCTAATTTCTCCTCCTCGTGTGTTGTGCTTCCAATCTCGATTGGTGTTTCAACATTGTTGATGATTGGATTGGGGTAACTCGATGGTGCTCCCGACCGTCTTGGGGGGGGGAGTTTGATGATACCCGTGTTCACGTTCCCGTTGCGGCCGATTATTTGGTTGGTGGTTGCGACTACGATCTGATTATTGTAACCGTCAACCGGGTCGTCTCGTAGTATCATATTGCTCGGTGCCATATAAAGACCTATTCCAAATGCGTAGTCTACTGGGGTGCGGGCAGTCTGCGAAACGTCTTGATACATGCTGGATCGCCTTCTGGAGGTCCACCTTAGCTGAGATGGCGTCATCGACAAGTGCCAAGAACTGTTTCTGTGCGTCAAAGGCCGTTCCCGTACCCAGTATAGAGCTACGCGTTTGCTTCTGTGAGGCGAGGATTGACCATACGTATACGCGAATGGATTCGTTGAGGCGAATAACCCCACTCTGCGTAAATCCAGTGCTTTCATCTAACATAAAGGTGGTCCACGCATTTCGCATCTGTGGAGTATCACCCAGGTCTAGGTATTCCACGTGGGCTACTTTAGTAGGTAGCCAATGACAATAACCGTCTTTACACGCAAGCCCTCCAAGCACTTCATCACCGAACGTCATCGTATTCAACTTATAATTATATTTAGTCCATGTTGCCATTTTTCTAACTGGTGGTGGGGTAGCTCCGCGAGCACTCCACAACCCTGAGAAATATGCGGGAACTTTATCAAGATGCCCACCAATAACTAAGCCTTTAAGGTGAACTAACCCTAAACTGTCGGTTGGGGTGTATACTTTCTGTCTCCAGTCCGCGTCTTTTGGTACCCCAAATTCGTTACACAATCTTTGGAACGCCTTACGGTCGTATGTGCTGGAAATGGGATCCCAGCCGTCGTCTTGAGGTAGTGGAATACCTAGTTCTTTGAGAATCCTCCTAATTGTGTAATACACGTGAAAGTTGTAGACACTTCGGAGCATGACATTCTTGGATGTCAGATGGTCTTGATGCGAAACTCGGCATCCGGCCGTTGCGCACCATACAGCGAAATTTAGCTGGTTCTGCCAGAAGTTCATATGGGAAAAATTCCATCTTAGTATTACATCTTGACTAGTAGTCTTTGGAACTACATATTTCTCAAACGTGTTAGGAAAATTGGTGGTAAAGCCACTTTTCGGTCTAACTGTTACAGTTGGGTGTACAAGGTGGTTAACAACGTCTTTTTGAGTGTATTTACCACCGACCGCGTACTTTGCATTATAATTGAAGCTAAATGCTTTGGTATCCATTGAAATATACTATTATGTTTGCTACTATCACTAATGTTCAAAAAGAGAGTTGTGAACTTCAAAAATCAATCGACAACTGCTGCGGAAAACGCCGTGTGGGCCTCAGATCAATCACCTTCACGGTTGGATGGCAGAATGTGGGTACGAGTGAAGGGTTTTACTATGTGAAGGATGAACAACAATTCGGTGTAAAGCTGCCTCACGGACTGTGGGGAATAAGACAGCTCAAAGATTTTGTCAACTCAGAGCTTGACGGTATAATCAACATCACAGTATAGAAGGCTACCGGGCTCACAACAATGACCATCAGCCCTGTAAATAAGGTAGTGGTCTCCCCGGGGTTGGGTATTCAACTCGGTTTTAGAGAGACATACTCCGTAAATAAAGGAGTGTTTACCTCGGGTGAGTATGTCGGTGATAACCCGGTGGACTTCGCCTTCACGAAAACTCTCAGGGTGCACCTGGATCGGGTGAACACGTCGTACAACACGGTAGACGGATCTCCCAGCACATTACTGAAAACCGTGCAAGCCAGCGACTGTTTCTTTGGGGATACAGTGACCTTAGACTTCCCACACCCCGAGATGAAAGTTTTGGAAACGGGACACATCCACGAATTTACGGTCTCTATTCTCGATGATAAATAACTATTACCCGATTTCGGTAGTTCTCGAAATTTCCAATTGAGTATAGGTGCCCCAATATTATAATTTAATTTTTAAAAAATTAATTATGAGTATATACAGACCAGGTTGGGTGACAAATTCAAAGAATTTGGAACCGGCCGAAGGGGGATTCATCCCGACAGAGAGCGACTTTTTAACTACCGGAAAAACCAAGGCCCTGTTCAATAAAACTATATTGAAGGCCACAAATGGGATTCACAGGAGTATATCAGATGTTAGAGTAGAAGTGCTGACGGCGACTGCACAAATTGAGGGAGTCCGAACGGATATTGAGAAAGATCAGGCGGCTTATAAGGTGTTGCGCTCAGAGGACTCTCTCATCAGAGAAGCACTTACTAAACTAGGAGGAAAAATAACCGAATTTCGAAAAGAGGCCCGGTTGGGGCTTGAGGGAGTCCGAACGGGTATTGAGAAAGATCAGGCGACCCTTACGGATGCTTATAATGTGTTGCGCTCAGATAACTCTCTTAAAAAAGAGGCCCGGTTGGGTGTTGAGAAAGACCAGACGGCCCTTACGGAGGCTTATAAGGTGTTGCACTCGGAGGACTCTGCGGCACTTACTGAACTAGGTGAACAAATAACAGAATTTCGAGAAGAGGCCCGGTTGGGGATTGAGGGAGTCCGAACGGGTGTTGAGAAAGTCCGAGAAGACCATCAGGCGTCCCTTACGGAGGCGTATGGGGTGTTGCGCTCAGAAGACTATGTAGCACTTACTGAACTAGATGGAAAAATAACCGAATTTCAAAAAGAGGCCCGGTTGGGGATTGAGGGAGTCCGAACGGGTATTGAGAAAGGCCGAGCAACCCTTACGGATGCCTATAAAGTTTTGCGCTCAGATAACTCTCTCATCATAGAAGCAGCACTTACTAAAATAGACAAAAAAATAACAGAATTTAAAAAAGAGGCCCGGTTGGGGGTTGAGGGACTCCAAGAAGACCACCAGGCGGCCCTTATGGAGGTTTATAGGGTGTTTCGCTCAGAAGACTCTCTCAACAGAGAAGCAGCACTTACTGAACTAGATGGAAAAATAACAGAATTTCGGAAAGAGGCCCGGTTGGGGGTTGAGAAAGCCCGAGAAGACCACCAGGCGGCCCTTACGGAGGCATATAGGGTGTTGCGCTCAGAAGACTCTCTCAATAGAGAAACAGCACTTACTGAACTAGATGAACAAATAACCGAAAAACTGAAACGTGTTCGTAGAGCCGCGACCAAAGCGCTTGAGGAGACCTCTGAAAATATTCGTGCTGAAGACCATACATCTATCGGGGGGCTTGCCGGATTGGTGGAAACATTGAAAACGCAAAAACGTGTCATCACAGTTTGGGCTGAGAAGCGGGGCCTATTGTATGAGGGGCTCTATGAATATTCGTTCGGTGCCAAAGCGAGCAATAAATATGGGGGATACGCCATGCCAGCTCCAGGTACACTTCTCCGAATGGCTGTCTGCTCGGTTAATGCTAATGGTAAACCTGTGAGCGCGGTCGTGATAAATCTTGTAGTGGATGGGGAAGAACGGGGGTTTGGAGTCAATAAACTCGCTGGAGATATTTCATCGGTGGTTTTGTTCGCCGGTGATGATCTAATTAGACTTTCCGAAGGTAGTGTTATTAACTTTGTTACGAAAATCGCTGACCAAGCGAGTTTTTCCACTATTGTTACGTTGTTAATTGAACTTAATTTGTAAAATACTAATATATTGAAAATCATGAACGAATCACCGTATCCGATTCTCAATACCGCTCCATCAAGACTGTATCCAATTCTCAATACCACTCCAATTAACGAAAGAAGTTCAGATTTTAGGTTGAATAATATCGTTTTGATTTTTCGGGGGTGGTGGGGGTAGAATAGAGGGTTATAAATGATATCACCGTAGGTGGTATCATTTTGACTCCCTATATACTACTTGTGTCAAGCAGACACGGTGTAGAAAGGACCGTTGGCTGTTCGACCACAGTTTGAGACTTATAAACGTAGGCTTGATGCCATACAGGAACTGTCACATTTCTTTTGCACATATCAACCAACGGTTCACGCGTGATGCACGTGCTACCGATGTAAGATATCACAAGCAATGCTATAATGTGTACTACATCCTAAGGGAAGCTGAAAATTAAAGCAACCAAGAAAGACCCAATAACTCGTGGCAAAACGCATGTCCATTTTAGTGACTAAATTTAATTGACAGAGAAGGAGATATTATCGATGGCAGACATTGAAATCCCTTACTTAAACTCATTAGGTGTCGAACAAGTAGAGAAACAATGTCCCAAATACAACATAAAATGGCTCAAATAAATAGTTATTCGTGGGTTGTCCCATTTTAATGTGTACACCAAAAGGACAGACGGAAGTCTGCCGTTTTCTATTATATGCAAGGCGAACGTATGTCCAAATTCATAAGCAGAATTGTTGATCAAATATTCCTGTAACCAGCACCACTGACGACGTGCCGGTTGAACTTCATTCACTGATCAGGTCGGTTATTGTGAGCACCCTCCGTGAATTGGAAAATGTAGCACGGACACATATGGTTGACAGAACTGTGCTCCAAATATGCCAAAGCATTATGCATGGTCTTAAAACTGATAGGCAGGTACATCATAAACTAACAAATGATTGTGATGCGTTCCAGAGAGGTAGCGGGCGCAAAAGTCCACAGTTCTTGGTTTAGGATTGGCTGTCAGACATTAAACCAGGAGCAAGAAGGTTATCGATCTTCTACATGCAAATAACTGCTGTATACCGAACGGCCGGGTACTCAGTCTTGAAAGATCACTTGCAAACGCTGTGATTGACAACATAAACCAGTTTGGTGGACTATATATACCAACGTTTATTAAGAAAGGTATATGTGTGTGTTTTAGAGTTGACAATGCTGACTTTCTGAAAGACATACTTGGTGGTAAAAGAACTACACGTGATACAAGTACCGTGATATTTCAGAAAGACATTGATCAGGTGATCCGATCATGCTACCTGTGTTCATACAGGATGAAAGTAGCATAACCAGTAACCCCGTACCACACACAGATCGTACCGTGTAGTAAGCATAAACCACCGTGACAGCCGTCGTCACCAGAGACTGGCATACTTTGTTAAAAGTCAGTGCTGCTGGTATTGATGACACAACAAAGTTTCATTGGCTTATATCTTACATATAATCTCGACTCATGGGAGTAACTAATGCGCACCTGGTCTGATGCCTGGCTGAGCACGATATTTTTTATCATTCTCTGGAGCTCGATAATTGACACGAATTGGGGCCATGCCTATTTTTTCCGGAATTAGCACACGACTGATCAACTCTAATGAACCAATTAGTTGTTGGAAAATACCATCCATCTGTGGTCTCATGTGATATGGCCCTGTCGAAAAGATAGTGAAGATCATTGATTCGAACTTCCAATATAAATAAACATATTATGCCACAGCTGGGAGAGTTGCACGTCGTTATGGCGTAGAATCTTCAATTTAAAACTCTGGAATCGATAATGCATGGCTCTAAGCAGATGTGTATAGATCGGCAACTACAAAACAACTATTGAAAGCTCAAAGAAATTATCTCTATCACCTGACCATCATACGTATGCCCCTCAAGAATAAGTACCCCAAATATTGAAGGTGTACACATCGGGAAATAGGAAGCAGACTATATGTGTTTAAATCAATTGATTAAAGGAAACAAAATATATGCAAGGACGGCTAATGATACTAACACAGTCGAAAAGGGATATATGCGGAAGGCTATTGCAGAGTATGGGTTTACACTCACTCCAAGGTCACTCTTTCACCAAGTGGATCAGTAATCACATGCAATGGCAACTCGAAGTTGATACACGCACCTCAAGCGATGCCAACTAATGTAAAATTGCCATTTCCGATGGAATGATAACTGTACAAAAGCTGGAAAAGTAATCGGCAAACATACAGACAGTCGAAGATCTCAGCAAATGTGTCATCAATACTTCAATAGACTAATGCAAGATGTGGTAAACTATTATACATGTACAAATGTATATACATGGAATATTCCATGAAGACTGCAACCATAGAAATTAGGAACAAAGGAAAATTATTTCCCGGACACTGACAAACTAGTTCTGTTAACATGAAAGTACATCCTCTTACACAGTGGTACATCAAAGGGTGTCAACATTACCCTCATACCCGAGCAGACCGGAATATGAGGACAAGCTACAGTTGTTCAACAGGTACACATTGCTCGTTTTGGACATTGTACATGTCGCGTGACACGTGCATTCTTGTACATTCTGGATTCCGTATAATTGTATATTTGTGATGTGTGGTACTGTGTTGTATTGTTGTGCGTATTATTGATTTCACATCCCTGTGATTCCACATACCTGTGGTTTCACACACCTGTGATTTGTACACACCTGTGATTTAGCATGTACATTTGCCATGTACAATGTGCGTGTAATAAGGGGGCTTATGTTGTATTGGTGGAGATACGTTTATGCGTGTCCTATTTGCGGATTTAAATATACGTCTATTTTATGAGCAATGTTTTACTGATGTCACGCCATATTTGCCACAGACTATGCGTGTGTGTGGTAGAGAACTCGTTGACTGCGTGTGCTGTTTCGTTTCGTAGGGAGAAGACCTTTTAGTATTACGGATGTCCACTGTCCGTGCCAGCCAAGTTTGTCCGCGTGTCAGTGTTTCACCATATAAGGGACCTTCTGTAGGTGAAGCCAGTATACAGCGCAGACCATACCATGGTCTGCCCTGTTATGTATGCTACGGGTTAGTGTTTCAGCATAGCCTGGTACTGGCCAACACGGATATATCAGATCCCATAATGGTGATGTTTTGTGTCGTGATATTTCCGTAAATGACCACGATATTTGAGTTTAGTATGTGCTACACTCTCATTTGAGTGTATAGCCGTAGGACCGTTATGGAGGGGTTTGCGGGCCAAGAAGCGACCTTCGCATTGTCGAGACCAGTCGAGTAGATTTCGGATTATGAGATCTGGGTCTATAGTGTGCAGATTTATGGTAGTGTGGGGTATACCATGTTGGATGGTATTTATTCCACGAGGGCTGTACACTGGTTTGGTTGAATTTAAGGCGTGGGAACATATATTTATGCCAAATATAACCCACGGGTGACATGGCAAAAGCCATGGTTTTGTAGTATTTATGTGAGATGTCGTACGAGGGGTAGGCATATTCATTATTCCGTGCATGGTTTCACTGGTGCGTATATAAGCGATGTCTCGCTATGTGTTGGCGGGACACATCTTTTTCTGGTTACAGAAGACTAGTACTGTATTCACCAGTGACACGGAGGATTTTGGTATGTACCTAGAACATTTTATTTCAGCTGTGATTTGCCGTTGTTCGATTCCCGTTTTAGTCTGTTTTGCATCCTGTCTGTCTGTCTGTGCGTATTCGTCCAGTAATTGGAGATTCATTTCATTTTTGTAGCCTCTTGAGAACGCTCCAGCGAGCCACATTGGACGTTTTGGTCCACTCGTTTGAGGGCAGACCCCAGTCAGTGCAGAGTATCTGGTCGTCCGAGTGTCCGTACGTCTGTCTGGCGCAGTGTGTGTAGCAGCTCCGGGTACAGGCCTGTATAGAACAGTGTGTGATAGCTACCTCGCGTACAGCAGACAGTCACAGCCATAGTTTAGTGAAGTGAAACGCCATACATACGTATCATATCATTATACTACCACCGAGTTGATTGTCACCTAAGTGAAACTTTTTCCCGGCGTCTTAGCCAACGTGATAATCGCCATTTTGTATTATACCGGAACTTTACATCCGGTCTACCACTTCCGGTATTACAACCCATTGATTCACCATGGATACTTTACATCCGGTCTACCACATCCGGGTTGCTACAGTCGAGTGATACCATAGGAACTTTACATCTGGTCCACCATTTCCGGAGATAATACTACCTGTGGAACTTTACTTCCGGGAACCAGCTTCCGGAACATTATCGTTATTGACTATCATGTGATGTAACCACATCCGGCTTTTGGACTTTTGACATTCATACTTTGGAAATATATTGCATAGGCAATACATATGTATACTTTGATAGTGTATGGTAATACTCCTATCATGGCATATCATGGCTAAGGATTGTAGTAAGACTACATATATTGTTTATGGATTAATCCACTTGAAGTTGGATTATAGCCATTTATTGTTTGACTAGTAACCATCATGTTGCGGGTGAGGCAGACCTTGGGACCTTGATACTCAGAGGTTACACTATCTATTGAGATACGCCAGCACTGGGGTAGCTCAGATGATTGTCATTTGTCCTCCAATGTTCGTTATGCCATGTTATACTTGTATGTTATTTCACTTTGATTAGCGATCATCAAAGTACTTGTGCATTCATACTATTGTCCACTACGGGACCATTGAGATACCACATACCGAGTTTATTCGTCTATAGCTTATAAGTTGCGTTAAAGTATAACAGTCGATTGGCTTACAACCTTGTAGTAATTGAATAGTATCATGCAGAGTACAGTGATGTTCGCATATCAATGTATCATGTATTCCTGTGTGTTCCCCATGTAATATAGTGTACATTATAAGTGATTAAGTGACTACGTGTACTTATCTACTCTGGCCTATCCCTTACACTTCAACTGCATTGTTACCACTTTTCGTTCGTCAGATCAAGCTATATTGGCCATAACGTCATAACAATTGAAGTATACTTGGTTCATATGATAATTGGGGGAGACAATTTGTCTCGATCATTCCTGACCTTGGTAATGACCTTGACAGTACACATTGCTCGTTTTTGAAACTGTCGAGCTCCGCGAGGTCCCTCGAGTAGCCACCGATGCTATTCGCACGACGGAGATCAACGAAAACGAAATACTCAGCACGAACTCCGGCGACTCGATAAGACTATGCAAACGGTCCGGGCGAACTGGTCCTTAACCTCGCCAAACTCACAGCGCTGGATGAACATATCGCGCTAGAAGAAATAAAACTTTGGGAAGCCCGTGGCGATAGAGAATCAACCGAGCGGATCACCGAACGCCTACGGTCGTTGCTGGATGAAAGCTCGCTTGGAGGGTGCCTCGACTAACCGTGAGGCGCTCCGAACCCAAATAAGTCGGATCCGCGAAACAATCTCGAGGGTACTGCACGAGGACACGACACTCGGTGAGTGTCTTCGCACTCTGTTCAGAGAGAAGGGCGTCACGATAGCAAGCATCATCATCACTGCTCTCGGTATGACTATATCGACCATAGTTATAGCTATCACTGGTGGTGGCGGTGCGGCGGCTGCACCCGCGCCAGCACCAGCACCCGCGCCATCCGGCGGCACCAGCACCCGCGCCAGCGCCAGCACCCGCGCCATCCGGCGGAGCCAAGGAGTTAGCAAAAAAACAACTAAAAGCCATCGCCAATCTCCTGGCAAAATTAGCCGGAAAGGCGGCTGCCGCGCTGCCTGTGTTGATCGGGGGCCTCGTCTCCTTCTTGCTATCTATATTATCAAAAAACGACCGGATGGTTCGCTGAGAATGCTTGGGCTTTAATCGTGGCGATCGCCGGTCTCCTACTATTAGCCTCCCGATAGTTCCTAAAACCAAAGCGCGAATAGTCCGCCCGCCACGAGGGCGACGACGAGCGCTAACGTCTCCTCCTCGTGGGCACTATTTCCGAAGGAACTTGCTGGTGCATCAAGTCATATTGTGTCAAGATGCACGGGAGCAGAGGTGGAGCTTGATGAGACAATAGTTCCGAAGGATCTTGATGGGATGCTTTGTACTGGGGTGGATGCTTGCGATTGAAATCGTTTCCATGCGCGGTGCGCTTGATGATATCCGCGTTCACGTTCCCGTTATGGCCGATCTTTTGTTTGACGGTGGCGATTACGATCATATTATTGTAACCGATAACCGGGTCGTCTCGTAGTATCATATTGCTCGGTGCCATATACAGACCTATTCCAAATACATAGTATACTGGGGTGCGGGCATACTGCAAAACGTCTTGATACCGCTGGATCGCCGCCTGGAGATTCACCGGAGATGAGATGGCGTCCTCGACATTGGCCATGGCCGTGGCTAGATGGTCCTGAGAGGAAACCCCGCATCCGGCTGTTGCGCACCATACAGCGAAGTTGAGCTGATTCTGCAAAAACTGCATAGGCGTCGCTTTCCACCCGTTCACGGCCTCCATGGTAGTAATCTTGGGCAGCCTATGTTGTTCAAAGATGTCGGGGAAGTTGGTTTGAAAGCCTGTTCCGCCACTAACTTGGATAGTGGGGTGCACAAGCCGGGGAGCGCCCGCCTTAGCGGGGTAGACCCCGCCGACCGCGTATTTTGCATTAGAATTAAAGCCAAAATCCTTGGTATCCATTGAAAAATATATTATCATGTTTGATATACTCACCAATGTTCAAAAAGTGAGTTGTGAACTTCAGAAGTCAATCGACAACTGCTGCGGAAAAAGGCGGACCGGCCTCAGATCAATCACCTTCACGGTCGGATGGCAAAATGTTAAGGAGTACGAAGGGTTGGGCTACATGAAGAACGGACCACCGGCAATCTCGAAAGCCACCGGACTCGCGACATTGACCGTCGAGCGCGCCTACCGGGTAATGATCATCCCGACGTTGGCCTTACAGCTCGGATTTACAACAAAATACCCTTCTGACAATAAGGGATGGTTTAACCCGGATGAGCACATCGGTGACATCCCAGTGAACTTTGCATTCACGAAAACTCTCAGAGTGTACCTGGATCAATTGAATACATCGTACAACACGTTAGACGGAGCTCCCAGCACATTACTAAAAACTGTGCACGCCAGCGACTGTTTCTATGGTGAGACCCTGACCTTAGACTTATCAACCCCCGAGATGAAACGTTTGGAATCTGGTCACATCTAAGAATTGAAGATCTCTATTCTCGATGATAAAGCTCGAGAGTTGAAGAACGATTACCCGATTTCGATCGTTCTCGAAATAACCGATTAAACATAATATATATATTTACATATTAATCATGAGCATATACGGTCCAGGTAGTTCCAGCGCAGAACAGGACGTTCCCGTCGGTCGTAGCATATGATTAAGCCACAGTTTGTGCAGAGGAGCGGGGTACACTGAACGAGGGGGCCTACGTATATTCATTCGGTGCCAACGCGAGCAACAGATATGGGGGATACACCATCACAGCGTCCGGGACGATTCTGCGAATGGCGGTCTGCTCGGTCAACTTTCGCGGACACGCTGCTACCAAAATCCCAGTGAATCTAGTCCTGAACGGGGTACAGCAGAAGTCTGGCATCACCAAGCACGCGGGGCAAAGGTCAGGATTTACGATATTCGATGTTGACACTGCAATTAAAGTTTCCTCCGGTAGTGTTATTAACTTTGTAACAACAGTTGCTAACCAAGCGACTTCCTCCACTATTGTAACACTGTTAATAGAACTTGATTTATGATGAATGACGAGAAACTATATTCACACTTACCTTCGGGGACGACCGACCCGGCATCCTTTAGGATGACCAGGATCGTCGAGATACAACAGATTCTCCAGCACGAGGGAGAGACGCGGACGGGTCATGCGAAGAAATATAGGCGAGCAGTCAATATAGTTGAGGGAGTGAGCACCGCGTTAGCCTCAGCTTCCGTTGTAAGCGGTGTGGGGAGTGTGTATTTATTGTCAACAGTCGTCGCTGCACCGGTCGCGGTGATCTTGAGTACGATAGCGGCGGGGGCGGGACTGCTTTGCATGACGACCAGACTCGTGGGCCGAAAACTAGAGGCCAAGAGTCGAAAGCACGACCGAATAGCGGTTCTCGCGAGGTCTAAGAAAAACAGTATCGACGTTATCGTGCCGAAAGCGATAGCCGACAACGATATATCAGATAGCGAGTTCTAACTGGTCGTCGAAGAGATGGCCAGGTATCAGGAGTTAAAGGGCACGATCCGGTCCAAGTCCCGACCACAAATTCTCACGGACGAAGACGTAAACAAACTCGTCATGGAGGGGAGGGCCGACGAGAGAAAAAATCTCCTCGCCCGCCTCGGGATGTGATATGCTTATTTGTGTGTCTGCAGGGGCAGCAGGAGATCCCTCCACCATACAGTCCAGCTGTTCCGACGGCCCCTCCATACGGAACATAAAACTATTTCGCGCCCCTTTACACCACCGTGACTTATCAAAACTACGCGTCAGATCGGTTCTATCTTTCTAACTGACTTTCTGATTTCAATTATTACTAAACGATAAGCTTGCGAGCACTTAATTCCTGGCTAGCCAGTCGATGAGTAGCGCGAGTGCTACCGCATGGTGGACATAACAGCGACTCGGATCTGGTCCCTACCCCTCAATGCCGACAGGGGCGAGGCGAAACGGACCCTCTTCTCATCCATGCCCGGTGATGCTTCCAATACTCATAAATACCGGTACGATGACACCGCTTGTGGCTACCTGTCTTCAACCACGCACAATTAACTAGAACCATTGTGTGATTACATATACTGAGTATAACATAGGGAGGGCGGCTTATCTCTAACATGGTGTCAGAGGTGGTGAGACCATCTCATTGATAACTTTCAGTCGAGAAAATATATGGTCGCGTGGTTGCTGACAAATAGTTTCCACTCTTCTCATCCACACCCGCCGAACAGTGGGTGAAAATCCAAGTAGTATATGGGAGTCAAACATGATACGAGTTTCCTTTGGAAGCCGCCGTGCGTAGCCGGTGGCTTTCATAGGAAACCCGTATCATTTTAGCTCCCATATACTACTCAATCAATCAATTCACACCAGTAGCCGATTCATCAACATTGCAATGTATACTTGTCTAGCAAAGTATACTTTGAGGGAATAATCATTTATTTTTCCTGAAATGCATTATTTCATATAGAACTAACGACTGCATATATTAGATGAGTAAAAGTATGCATAATTATTATACTGAATTTATTACATTATCACAGCCAAAATGGCTGTGATAATGTAATAAATTCAGTATAATAAAACTTAATAAATTTATCCTAAAATTGAAAAGTTCTCCCTCAAAGTATACTTTGCTAAAAAAGTATACTTTGCAATGTTGGTGAAATAGGCTACAGTTGATGTGATGAAATTTAGCAATAAAACATGCGTTACATTCAAGTACGTATTATCAGAAACTGTGATAAACAGAGGAGATAATATGTTTTGGCATAATTTGGAATGTTTGCTACACATGTACCAGTAAGGAAAAATTGTGAAATGTCTTTATATTTGATTCCGAAATGATAATACTATCCCAAACTTATTAAGTCCCCATTATATATTATACTGTACTGTAATATATTTCAAGAAAATGATTTTGTAACCATCGATTGAAAAACATGCTATAATGCTAAACAATAACTAGTAGTAGTTATTTTTTAGTATCAACAAACAGGTCATGAACAAAACACAAAATAGGTGAAACAGGTAAATATAAAACAAAATTCCCCGTGCATGTATTTATTTTCTATATTGATTACGAAGTTCTTCACGAGGCCATGCATATTCGAGGGGATAGAGTGACATACGTCAATGACGGTGGTCATGAGTTCGTATACTACATAAAACAAAACTCCTCGTAAGTGTATCAAATACAATGACATACTGCGGAACACCTCTAAACCGGACGCTCGGTAAGATATGGATGTTTAACTTAGATGTGTTTCGCTGTTATGTATCTCGGATTACAATGACTGTGGATGATTGCAAAGCACTAGAATGTGTCAATGAAGTGCTCATACGTCTGATTTGCAGTGGAACATCTCCAAACCGGACACCCTGTGGACCTCCCATGGTGTCCTGTTTGGAGAGGTTCCACTGTACCTCGGAATTCCTATGCATTTCATAGTCTTGCCTGCACAACTTGATATCAAGTACAGGAACCAAACAGTCTCTAGCATACACATATGCAAGGTGCATGATCACGTGGTTACAACAACAACAATGTCATCCAAAGTAAGTATTATTTGATATTTTTCTTAATATGCAACGGATATTTATGAAATATGGAACAGCAAACGCGTCTTCATGCGCTGCATTTGGTGGTCTGTGGAGTTTGACACAGACTTACGTCGATTTTACGAAGAATCTATTTCCTTGTCGGAGTCACTGAAAGCGATTCTTCGCAAAAACGACTGAAGTTTGGGCGGAAATACAGAGACCACTGCAACTTAATAAGACGCGTTTGATACGCCATATTTCATCAAAATCCGTTACGTAATAAGGACACTATACAAGAATACGTACTTTGAATCGGTACTTGTTGTTGTTGTTAGTACCACGTGATCATACACCTTGGGTATGTATGTCCTTGCGTCAGCCGGTCGCTCATGATCATCTAACCCAGCCACTACTCAGAACCAATCAACCAATACATTAGTCAAAGGGGTTTGACACACAATCTTTAATTTAAGTAAATAGCTAGCTATCAAAATTATATTTCACATTTACTACTAATGTCTGGATGTTTAAACCAGTCATCATTTTTCCCGAAATGAATGATTTCATATAGAACTAACGACTGCATATATTTGAAGATTAAAAGTATGCAGAATTATTATACTGAATGTATTACATTATCACAGCCAAAATGGCTGTGATAATGTAATAAATTCAGTATATTGAAAATTAATAAATGTATCCTTAAATTGAAAATTTCTCCCTCAAAGTATACTTTGCTAGATCAGTATACTTTGCAATGTTGGTGTATTTGTAAGTTATTGTAAAGAACGTTCAGAGCACCCATCAAACACATATGCCATCGTATTTGGTGTGTTACATATCAACAAAATCCGTCCTTTTGTTAGGAAGATTTTAATGAAAATCTGCTGTAAAAATTACGTCATAAAATACGTCACGTCGGAAAGTCGGGTTCGGAAACCACGTGATCATACACCTTGATATATGCGATTATCCCATAGACCTACATTCGCACAGTATGCTTATAATCTAATTGATTAGCCCTTAGACCGCTACACACCACAATTGTTGTCTGCTGTTGCTTTTATATCTTCACTTATTGCTCACTAAACATGTTTTGACAGCACTTCAGAATCATTTCCAATGGAAATGATTCTGAAGTGCTGTTAAAGCATGTTTTTGCTGATAGAAATGGAAAATAGAAAATAAACAGCAGACGACAAACAAATAAGATAGCGGTGTAAGGGTTAACTGGTATCGCCAATGTAACTGGATCACAAACAGCGCAGTCCCCGATCAAACTGCACGGACGAGCAGTCTGATATGGGATACGCTTGCGCATGTCTTAGGGTTCATTTCCTGTACCGGGGGGGGGGCCCATTTTAGACACGTGTCATGTCACCGTCACAAATGTGCATTGCATTGTAATCACTCATACCACTGCAGAGTCCGAGACTGATCCAAAATAAAGTTTATGTTCTGTTGTGTTCTGACAAAACCGGGCTAGTCTCGATGAACTAGTACCAATCAATATCAACTACTGTGTTATTTGTTTCTTTATTTGTGTTTAACGGCGTATCAACAGCTAAGGTCATGTAAAGCCGGGCAAACGGGTTCGATCCCATTTTAACCTGCTGCATTTGGGGAAAATCTCAAACTCAGAACGGAGTATTTACATCGAGAAAAAAAATATATTTAGCTCTGAACTTAGAATAACCTGACATGGTGCCAGGAACATACCACACCAAAGTCACTTCTGACATTCCCAAGATAAATGTGTGTGCTATGAAGGCTAAGTTTGTATTGGTCGCACATCTTCTATAATTATACAGCTGATTTTGCCAGTATGTGATTCATTGTACATGTTGTAAGACAATTAACCCTTAGGCCGCTATCTTATATTTTTTGTCGTCTGCTGTTTATTTTCTAGTGTCCATTTTTATCATCAAAACATGCTTTGACAGCACTTTAGAATAATTTACAACATGCTTTGACAACACTTCAGAATCATTTCCATTGGAAATGATTCTGAAGTGTTGTCAAACCATGTTTTTATTGAAAAATAAGGCAAGATATAAAAGCAACAGCAGACGAAAATTGTTGAGAGTAGCCGTCTAAGGGTTAAAGGTACGTGCCCACTAAGTAGGCACAAAATGCTGTTTATAGGAATTAAATAAGTGTATAACTATGTCACTATTCCACTAGTTCTAACTATTACGTGTGCCCGCTATACAAATATAATCATTTAGTCATATTTACTTCAAAATGCTGTTTATAGGAATTAAATAAGTGTATAACTATGTCACTATTCCACTAGTTCTAACTATTACGTGTGCCCGCTATACAAATATAATCATTTAGTCATATTTACTTTTACTGATAGTGACGCACGGTGGTATCAGGCTATTGTTAATAGCAAATGAGGCATGATATTTGTTAAACTTTGTTTATTTTACAACGATTACAAACAAGCGCGAGAGCACTTATACAAATGCTTTCGTTCAATTGTTTATTTACGTCTCATCAACTGTACATCATAAAATACATAGCAATACAACAATACAGGTACATGTACAATTGCCATTATGTAAGAATTATAAGAGACGGCTCATTTAATGAGCAGCTACAATAATTATTACATTTCAGCATATACATAAAATACATTACTTGAATAATATGTTTCTATTGAAACTTTAAAAGGACTACACACCAATATGCAACAGAGCTTAAAAGGGGTACAAAATTGTAATAAGAAATAGTTGCATTATTTACACGTAAACTAATTCACACATGGTACTATAATTGTATTATTTGTACAACAGTGCAGATATTCGATTTAAAATATAGCAAAGTGTTTTGGCACAAAATCGTATTGTATTGCAGTTCGAGAAAAGAAAAACAAAATTGGAATCATCAGTCATTTCAGCGAACAGTGGTTCAATAGAACATGCTTTTTCGTATGGCGCAATACGTATGTCGTTGTATATAGGGCAGCTAAACAGTACGTGGTACACATCTTCTACTTGAGTCCTACAAAAAGGGAAAACCCTATTGCCAATAGACAGTTGTTCATAACGACCAGTTTCCAACCGTAATGGGGCTACGCCGCATCTAAACTTAGCGAAAGCAGATTTGTGTGTTCGAGGCAACACAAGTTTACAGTATGTTTCTATCCCCCATGTCAGCTTAAACAGTTTATAACGCCTAAGTTTGTTACCCCCATATCCCCGTAAACTAGTCATTCTATTCACAGTGGAATACCATTCGGTGCCTGTATAACTTTCCATTAGTCGCTTAACAATTTCGTTGACTAATACATTTCTAGAAAGGGTATGTACAGTATCAGGAGCCAAACCAAGATAAGCCTACTTACACTGAACAGTGTAGCACCAGAATTTGCACCTTGTGTTGTCTTGTACCGAACCCCATGCAAAATACCTTGTACGCAATTCTAGAAAAATCAATATGGGTTAGCCGGTACCATTGAAGTACAATACATTTTCACTGCTTTATGATAGTTGGTTCCCCTCCAATGTCACCTGCCACTCCCGCCGAAGGGGTGTATTTACCTGTTCCTAGAAAGAATCTCATTGCACGGTTCTGTACAGCATCGATGCATGAGTATGGTTTAGTATCCCAAATTGCAGCTCCATATGACATAACAGTCCATACAAGAGAGTCATATATTTCGAATAAACTCTGTATGTCATTCCACCCATTCTCTTAAACTTTGCACTCAGAAGACCCAACGACCTACTAGCGCTATGTGCTACCATTTTAGCGGTGATATTATAATCGAGAAAGTCATTCAAAATCAAGCCAAGATATTTGTACTTGTCAATAACATCAACAGTGTGATCTCCGCATTTAAATACTGTCCGCATTCTGGGTATAGCATTATGTCTAAAATGAACGACATTACTTTTACAATGATTTTTGTTCATATTGTTCGTGCTACACCAACCATTTAACTCGCACAACATGTATTGTAGATCAACTTCACTATTTGCAATAATGACAACGTCATCAGCATATACTAACACAGATATTCTTTAATTACCGATATGTATACCTTTTCCGAGGGCATTAATCCGTATTGCCAAGTCATTGATAAACATGTTGAACAGGAGTGGTGATAACGAACAACCCTGACGCAAACTGGAAGTTACACTCAACAAGTCACTTACAAACCCATTAACCCGTACGCAGGCTGATACACATGGATATAGAGATTTGACTGCATACAAAATATTGCCAGTTAAACCAATATTAATCAACTGTTTCCATAATATGTTCCTATCTATACAGTCATATGCTTTTCTAAAGTCAATGAAAGCGCAGAACATTGACAGACGTTTCTTTTTGCGTGTTTCAATGATTGTTGTAAGTGTAGACAAATGATCAATCGTACTGCGCTTTTTCCTAAACCCATTTTGGTATTCCGTTAACTTCTCATTTGCGTCAGCCCAATTAGTCAACTGCTCGTTTAAAATCGAAGCATACAATGTATACAATGTAGAGGATAGAGTAATGCCCCTATAGGAAAGTGGGTCTATATGATCCGTGGTGCCTGACTTCGGTATAGGATTAATTATACCTTTCCCCCAATCGAAAGGGACCTTTCCAGACCGTAGACATATGTTAAATAAAATATGCAGAAATGATACTGCTGTGTCATTCGTATAACATATAACGATATTCCATCCGGTCCACAGGCTTTACCTGTTTTCCCTCGGAATATAACTTGACGTAGCTCGTTGGCACAGATGAAGGCGTAAGGGCGGTCATTAATGTGGGAGGAAACTGGAGTATCCGGAGGAAACCCACTTGTCCGATCTGACGACCACCATACCATCTATGATATGTTTTAATTATTTATGTTAATTAAATGCGTCACCTGAAAAAATAATATTTTCTTCATATTATAAAGTATGATCATTACACATCAAACAATAAATACAGGGAATAAATAGTAATGTCAATTAACATTCTAAGGAAACACGGTTATCGCCCCTGATATTATTGTGGAAATTTACCTCTGATATACAATTATAATAATGCCAATCAATACGTGCGGTAATGTTGAATCAATGTTTATTTTGCCAGACAATGTCTCAGATGATGTATCTGACATAAATAACAATTTGTGTCTACTGAGTGGGCATGTACCTTTAACAATTACATTTGGGTGATTGAATACACATCTACTAGACGCAAGGATTCCGCTGGCGATCGCCACTTTCGCAATTGGCGATAAAAATAAACAATTGGCGATAACAAATTACAATTTTCGAAAAAAAATAATATTTTTTTTTCGAAAATTGTAATTTGTTATCGCCAATTGTTTATTTCTATCCTATTGGTTATTCCATTGGTTTTTTTCTCTTTTTTTTGAAGTGGAGATTTTTTTATTTTCCCCAGCGGAATCCCTGTAGACTCACCCCTAAGTAGTAATAATCCAACTCAACACTGCATCCAATAGCACACGTTTACGTATAGAAGTCAATCACTCAAGCTGCAATACGAATAATAATTGCTAATATAGACGTATTAATCCACATGCACTGAATGGAATCATATTCTTTCACAGCAATTAGTAGTACCGACGCTCCAGATAAGCTTTGTGTCTAAAGCGTACTATACCCCCTGATTTCAAAATAATTGCGTAGTTTACTCTTACAAATGGATTATTGATTTTATTCAATATGAAATAGGGAACACATGATAAAAAATATAACACATTTAAACATTTACTTATTTGATTCGCAAACACTGTTTGCTATGTGCAGCGCAAATAAGTGAATTTTCAACTTTATGACAGTATGTTCACTACTCAATTTGAAAAATCATGCGTATTTTCACATTTCTGTGTGTATTTTGCACTCCCACTTTTTATAATCAATGCGTATTCAGCTAAAATGATTGTGTAAAATACGCCAATACACACAATCACACTACTGTTTACACATCAACAGACAACAATTATTGAATTGTTTGCTTCAAAATTAAAACATATCTTGCTTGGCATTTCATTAGAATTGTCTCATTGGAGACAATTCTAATGAAATACCAATATGTGTTTTCATGGAAAATAAGAAACATATGCTATGTTTTTGGTCTGTTTATTGTTTTTCTGCAGCATGATAAAGACACCACACACTTGGTATTGCTATTTGATACTCGTTACTTCTGATTTCAATTGGGTTATTGGCAATTTTAATTGGGTATTTAAGCAAATACGCAGCTTATCTGGAGCTCTGAATCAGCAGTAAGATGCCTTTGTATATAGACACTCATTTGTGGTTTATTTCAATATATTTTAACACACTTTTAGACAGGTGAATAAAACATATAATTATGTATTTGCACTGTCATGATTAGCAGTAGCTATACATGCGGGACGCTAGAAAGAAATAAGCCAACAGCGGTTGTCGTTGCGGTTGTTTTAACCAGTATAAACGCAGTGGCAAGGGCAACTTCAATGGCTTATTGTTTTCTTTAGGATTTGCGCGGAGTCCTTTTTTGTAAAAAAAAATGCAAAAATATTAATTTGATGCGAGTATGTGGCTGATTCATATATCCGCACGAATTCCGTGTCACAAAACATGTTGTAGCAAGGCATCGCAGTTAATAACGATCCTGTGAAATGTGTCGATTGGGGCGCAGCAGTTTTGTGACATCATGTGATGACTGCGTTTACCATATAACACGAGTATATATGCATATAAATGCATAAATATACATATGTGTATATATAGTCCGGAGTTTATATGCATGCAGCTCCATACTATGCAACAAGTACATGCAATGTTGTATATGTATTTGTTGAAATGTATTACTGTTTGCTCAACGTTTTAGCGAGCCGTCTCTTGTAATTATTTTAAAATGGCAAGTGTACGTGTGCCTGTGTACACTCACACGATGTTGTTATACGGCGCCCATAAAAAATGGGAATCAGCCATGAATCGTAAAATGTTACGACACAACAAAACGTGCTGAACTTAATGTGTAAACGCTGGTCAACTTGCAGACCCTGCAACTTGATATGGGTTTACTATTTCACTATATTATTCGACATGAATAGTTGTCGAGGACGAACATGAACATTTCGGGTTTTGAACTGAATGTGCAGACCGATTAAACGCTGCACTGATCGGAAATTCAGTAGAGCAAATCCTTTTTGTCACGACCAGTCATCTCTGCCGAACTAGGACGTGTGGTATTATTAATGGGCGTTTTTCGTTGTAACTCCCTGGTAGCCACGAATAATACGAGGACCAGTATAACGTGGGTTACTAGGTTTCCAACTCGACTTGAAACCGAGCAATGACCCTGGTTGTTCCTGTGATACTCGGGTTACTCGAGCATAACCCGTGCGTTACCACGAAAAACGACCAATGACTTACGACAGACTCTATTAAATGCGCCGAGTTGTCGAAGCCCAGAATATTTAATAAATCGACGTATATCGTTGATCGCAATCAACAACGTTAACGGCCAAATTGCACCACTTTATGCAATTAACTAGACGTGAAAAGAAACAACATTTCACAGGCTCGGCCACCATTTGGTGGTTTCTGTTCTTTGGCGTTCTGTCGTTTTTGCGAAGAATCGATTTCCGTGTCGGTAGACACGGAAATCTAGTCTTCGCAAAAACGACATAAGTCTGTGCCGAACTCCCTGGATGACCAAATGCAGCTTATGACGACGCGTTTGCTGCGCCATAGTTCATCAAAATCCGTTTCATATTAAGGAAAATATCAAATAATACTTACTTTGGAGTGGGCAAGATTTCAACACTTTCAGCCACTGTTGTTGTTGTTATAACCACGTGATCATGCACCTTGTTACTGCGGTGGAGTAATTATTGACGACCACAGCTTCGCAAGAACGACCAAATTGTTGGGAACAATTACCTTTGAAACCCGACAAGACCACGTTTTTCTGACTCACGCTGGACTTGTTTTATGTTAGTTTTCCATCCACTGCAAGCCAATCGATTTAGCCCGTTTGACCGGATCCATGGTTGTTTTATACTTCAAATAGCAAATCAGCATCAACAAGGGAATATAATGAGCTGGGACACTAATATAATAGACATGTGCAGCATTTAAATGTATTGTAATTGAAAATCTACAATCTTAGCGAAAAAAATGATCCAAGGTATATTGCCCTCTACGCTATGCCAGCTTACAATAAAGTCAAGTCTGGCCATGCCCTGTACATCGACGATGGCAAATTCTGATTGGTTAAAGAAATGACATCCCATAATTTTAATATCAGCTAAATACACTATTTTGTAAAAATAACTTTGACAGAGTGTTATTCACATTCAAAAATGACAATTCGACATGTCTTTAAGAACTTAATACTAAATTAACCGAATATTTTTATTGTCGGAACACTATGGGTAGTCATTACTGAATGCACGGTGTGTAAGCATTCACCATACTACATTAAATTATTTGATCAAATGCTATTGCATTTATTCAGTAATTAATTTATTACACTATTAGCTTTATTACGCATTGAAATTAAAATGTGTAATGGTCAGTTCGAATGATTAATTTGAATATCAATGTGCGTTTCAAATTAATAGTAGGGTAATGCTTTACACTAGAAATTCTTTTTTTAAGAATGGCTGTCATTTATAATTTTCTCACTTTAAAATGAAGACAAATTACAATTGAAATATTGCCATTCATTCAGTGTTAACATGTTGTATTTACTTACATATTCACCCAGATTATCACACTATCGCCGCTTCTTGATAGAACTTTAAACACCAGCTACGTGCACTCTCAATTCAATGGAATACTGTTATAATTGTCATCTCGGAATTTTACACTGTCCAAAACATCTCAACGAAATAATTTCTGATTTCTGGCTACTACATGTAGCAGGTGAGCTTTCTTGTGTTCTGATAACTCTTGTTCCTTTTGTGTCTGTCTACGACAACCTGATAAAATTCCGAATATTGTACACAATTCCATTTCACTCACACACTCCACTTCTAAACTACATCACCGTTATATGTCCGTGAAAATGTTGTTGTAACCTAAAACGTTAATTCATTCATTCTTCGTATTGTATCGGCGACAACTTCCTGTTCACATGAACCAAATCAACAGCAATATGTTACACTATCAACATCACTATCAACATCACTATCAACAGCAAGGCGTTGCACTATCAACATCAATATCAACAGCAATGTGTTGCACTATCAACATCACTATCAACATGAAGGTGTTGCTCTATCAACATCACTATCAACAACAAGGTGTTGCACTATAAACAAAACTATCAACAGCAATGTGCTGCACTATCAACAACACTATTAACAGCAATGTGTTACACTATCAACAACACTATCAACACAACAGCAAGGTGT
Source organism: Conchocele bisecta (assembly GCA_029237695.1). NCBI lineage: Eukaryota > Metazoa > Mollusca > Bivalvia > Lucinida > Thyasiridae > Conchocele > Conchocele bisecta. Next base: position 75,426,851 of record CM055270.1, on the reverse strand, counting down.
TGCACTATCAACAGCACTATCAACAGCAATGTGTACCACTATCAACAGCACTATCAACCGCAAGGTGTTACACTATTAACAACACTATCAACAACAATGTGTTTCACTATCAACAGCACTATTAACAGCAATGTGTTACACTATCAACTACACTATCAACAGCAAGGTGTTACACTATCAACAACATTATCAACAGCATTATCAACAGCAAGATGTTGCACTATCAACAACACTATCAACATCACTATCAACAGCAAGGTGTTGCACTATCAACAACACTATCAACAACACTATCAACAACAAGGAGTTGCACTGTCAACAGCACTATGTGTCACTTCATTCTGTCTATGATGTTGTGGGGACACGTGCGTCACTGATGTAATTGTCCACACATGTCCAGTAGCCGATTTCACGAACATTGCAAAGTATACTTTTCTAGCAAAGTATACTTTGAGGGAGTAATCATTTATTTTTCCTGAAATGCATTATTTCATATAAAACTCACAACTACATATATTTGATGATTAAAAGTATGCAGGATTATTATACTGAATTTATTACATTATCACAGCCAAAATGCTGTGATAATGTAATAAATTCAGTATAATAAATATTAATAAATTTATCATAAAATTGAAAATTTCTCCTCAAAGTATACTTTGCTAGAAATGTATACTTTGCAATGTTGGTGAAATAGGCTACAGATGTTATGAGTCCTGATTATCCTAACTACAGGTCGGATTTATAATAAGTCCTGTTTACCTTTTACTATACACTTTCCAAACTAGTGATGTTCACGATGCTTCGTTAATTTGCTAATAATATAGTAAATTCCACCACTCAGAGTACATTACACCTCAGCTCCACCCACGGGCGAGGTACGTATATTAGTTAGAAACTACAATAAAAACTGCAATGGCCGTAAATTCAGAACTCTCGTTGTATTTTAGGATTTTAAACCCCGCCTCTATAATGCTGATGTACTGTCTGTTTCATGAAACCTGCCCAAATTGTACGGATATATAAATAATTCAAAAACAATATATTTTTCGATAATATTAAATTATAGCAACATTTAAGAATGAGCCTATTTTTCATTTCGTGAAAGTTGGTCCAATATTGATTTTATTGCGAAACAAACAATCTCCACATGTTCAATCCCATCGACATTTTCACAGATAGGCGAAGAGTATAAGGGTACATGTCCACTCAGTAGACACACACTTTTCTTTATATCAGAGACATCATCTGAAACATTTTCTGGCAAAATAAACATTCATTCACAATTACTCCACGTATTGATTGGCATTATTATACATTATACATGGCCGCCAATATCTCTAAACTGAGCATGTGGAACATTTTGAATGACTGTATTCAAATGCAATATTTGGGTTATTAGAAGATATTCCAACTATACAATAGATTTAATACATATTCTATATATTATGTTATGTAAAATTACATTCAAGATGGCCGCCAAATTGTGAGACATGTCGAATATAACTAGCGAATCATAATACAGTGGAACCTCTCTAAACCGGACACCCTGGGGTATAGTACATGTGGGGTCTAGTACATGTGGGGTATAGTACATGTGGGGTCTAGTACATGTGGGGTCCCCAGGGTGTCCGGTTTAGAGAGGCTTCATTGTAAATTAGGCATTTGATAATTCTGAGCCATGGCTGTGAGTTATGAGGTCACGAACACACATTATCACCTGTGATTAATGACCAAGAAACTCATCAAAAATAAGATCACACGTGTATTCATGGTGTCCGGTTTAGAGAGGTTCCACTGTAATCCAAATTGTGAAATGGAATACAATATAAATGGCGGCAACATCTCTTTAAATCTCTAAAATGAGCCAACATGTGGAACATTTGGAATAACTATATTCAAATGTAATACATGTAGTGGGGTTATTAGGAGAAATTCCAAATATACAATAGATTTAATACATGACATTGGCATTTAAAACGTGACATTGCATTAATCTTTTATAAGAGACTTTGGTCGTATCATTATACATTCCGTGATTTTATTAAAGGTACATGCCACTCAGTAGGCACAAAATGTTCTTTATAGGAATTAAATACATGTAAGTGTATAATGGTGTCACTGTTCCACCAGTTCTAAAGATTACGAGTGGCCGCTATACAGATACAATCATTTAGTAATACTTATTTCACTGATAGTGACGCGAGTTGGTATCAAGCTATTTTCATATGCAAATGAGGCATGGTATGTTTTCATTATTTATACTAATTAAAAGCTTCACCTGAAAAAATGATATGTTCGACAGATTATAAAGTATGATAGGGTAGCACATCAAAAAATAAATACAGAGAATAAATAGTAATGTCAGTTAAAGAAGCACGGTTATCGCCCCTGGTATCAGTGTGGAAAGTTACGTTTGATATAAAATGTATAATAATGCCAATCAATACGTGGGTTAATGGTGAATTAATGTTTATTTTGCCAGAAAATGTCTCAGATGATGTCACTGATATAAAGAACAGTTTGTACCTTTAACGCTAATGTGAATATTTTGGCAGAAAGTGCTCATGTTCATTTGATAATTATTGTTACATGTATCTTGCTAAAATATCATAGTTAATAAATACAGAAATATGCAAAGAATATCGTAGTACAGCTGCTGACTAGCATAACAAACGAAATAATGTGTTTACGGCTCTAAAGTCAATATTGTAGTGGCAAGTTCATATGATAATTTGAGAAGTATCGTTATACTGCAGAAATACAAAGCATGCATATAATAATGTTATGATACGAGGTCGTCGGTGTCCGACCAAAATTAAAAGCCTTGTTCATGTGTATAGAGTTACACCGATGAAAGCCGAAACACGCCAAATGCCTGTGACTTCAACATGCGCAAACAACATGCCCGACGGGGGACAATGAACATGCCACAAATTCGCTAGTGGATCTACACTGGTTGCAAGTATTGAGAAAGCAGTACGTAGTGTTTGTGAGATAAGCCGCCTTTGTAGGCTGATAGCTGGTTCTTCTGTTTGCAACTGAGAATACACGCGACTTGTCAAGACAAAATTTGGGTTTATTCTATTTGCGATCAGTGTAGCCGCAGATCAGACTGCGGGTCTGATCAGCGGTTACACCGTTCGCTATTGAATGTATAAAGCATTGCTAATGCCAACCTATTACAGATGTTCAAAATAATTTATGAAATTTTAGAAACAAAATTGCTACCCCGCTCTATACCTCTCGCCAGGGTAGCAATTTAACCCCATCTCTTTAATATAACACATGGAAGAGTGATTTTTGCAATCGGTTTTCCTGCGTATTTGATATGTTTACGATATAACACTGTCCAAGCTGTGTCAATCTATTATTAATAAGAACATACACATGCGGAAACTGATTATTTTACCATGTCAAGGTGTTTATCTGACATTTACATTTATATCTTGTAAATTTGAAAGCTTCATTTCGTTTTGTTGAATGTTGAACAACAACTAGAGAAAAGATGGCTTACATTGGAAAATGATTTCGCTGTTCTATTATTTTTGGCAATGTACTAGTTCTACATCAAGGATTATTTGTTTAAAGGTATACAAAATACAGGTTACTAAAGTTTTACCTACATGCAACAGGTTTGGGTATGCACTGCGGTTGCTCACATGTTTTGAATTGGTCAAATTGTAGCCGTAGATAACATATAGGAGGCGAATTAATGTAGCTATGCGTAGTGTTGAAAGGGTTAATGAGTGCGAGTAAACTAACCGTTTTAACACTGCAGACCTATATAACAGTGTTTGCAAACAATGCAGATCCAGATGAGCCTTCTCGTAACGAGCCGTCTCATCAGGATCTGCACTTTTTGCAAGTAATTTATATTATTCTATTCTTCAGGAAAAAAAACATCACCTTAGTACAGTTCATTCCAGTGTGTTAGTGTTGAAAGGGTCACTACTGACCTACATGTTGCTTACCCCACAAGGGTTAGCGAGTTACTAATGGTATACGATACATATACATGTACTAGGATTCGGCCCCAGGGTGTCTGGTTTAGAGAGATTCCGCTGCGACTGTGACATTTTATTGTTTAAATTAATGAGACACGCCGAGTGATTTTGTACATTAAAATATGTGCGATTTGTTATGAAAGCTATAGAGTGCGCATACAAAACCCTATCGCGTGCGCACGCAATAGCTATTGCGTGCGCACGCGAAAGTAAAACATATTTCCATGTCCCCTCTGTGCCACCGTACAAATGACATGCACAACACAGAAATACCATTTTAGTTGATCATGTTTCGTTTGGTTAGTGTCATATTCTACCAGATACTGTCATAGACTGATAAACAGGGGAGGTAATTTGATAATTTATTCTGCTACTATTTTACCAGGAGGCACAATATCCCTAACTAGTCGGACACCAGTTGTTTTGGGGAAACCCATAGACGTGTAGTTGGGTGTCCAAAACAAATTGCACCCAAATACAATGGTGGCATATTTCTGTCATCTATGTAACGTGATAGCGTGATGGCTACGTAGTCTTAATTTACCTTATACGTCGTCCTTATACGTCGTCTTAATGTACCTTGTAATTCGTCTTAACTAGATAACTATCGTGTCAAGACGACTTCTTACTAATTGATCGGGACGAGATAAATAACGAAATCTCGTAAAAAAAAAACGTGATGCTGCCCACTGTGCCATCAATTATATTACATTTTATCTCGCCTTGATCAGTTACAAGGTGTATGATCACGTGGTTACAACAACAACAACAAGTACTGACACTTCCAGAAGCTCTCAGATTCAAAGTACATGTAATTATTCTTTTATTTTGTCCTTATTATGTAACGGATGTTGATGAAATATGGCGCATCTAACGCGTCTTGTTAAGCTGCAGTCGGTGGTCTCGGGACATTGGTCCAAACTTCTGTCGTTTCTGCGAAGAATCGATTTCCGTGTCTACTGACACGGAAATCGATTCTTCACAAAAACGACATAAGTATATGCCACACTCCCGGGACCACCAAATGCAGCTCGTGAAGGCCCGGTTGCTGCGCCGGTGGTCTCGATACATAGGTCCAAACTTCTGTCGTTTTTTGTTTTTTGCGAAATCGATTCTTCGCACAAACGACATGAGTATATGCCGAACTCCCGGAATCACCGAATGCAGCTCATGAAGACCCGGTTGCTGCACCATATTTCATCAAAATCCGTTCCCTATTAAGGAAAATATCAAATAATACTTACTTTGGAGTGGGCACGCTTTCAACACGTTCAGCCATTGTTGTTGGTGTAACCACGTGATCATGCACCTTGAGTTAGTAAGTCGTCTTACTAACTGATCACGACCGGCTAAACTGTATTAGGTCCTCTTATTGTCTTTATTCAACGGAACAATTTGTAGAAATTAAAATAAAAATCGATGCCAACATCAGGTTTTCAACAATATTCCGTGATAGTTATCGCGTCCAGTGTATCTCGTCCTGAACAGTTAGTAAGATGTATTGACGCGATAATTATATAGTTGCGTCGTCGTACATGTATGAGGTGTAGTAAGACGTCTTGCCGCGATACTTACAATGTATGTAGTTACGACGTCGAATGAGGTGTAGTAAGACGTCTTTACTATCACATTACCAGGTTATGTGGATGGTAGAAAGACATCAGCATAAAATACATTGTGATTGTGATAAACCAGGACACTTCTACTCACAGGCATTCGGCGTGTTTCGGCTTTCATATAACTCTATATATATGAACAAGGCTTCTAAATTTGGTCGGACACGACCTGGTATCATAACAAAATAATATGTTTTACATTGTAATTTTCTATGCATTCTATATATATCTGCAGGGTAACGATACTTGTCAAATTATCATATGAAATTGTCTCTACAATATTTACGTTAGAGCCTTAAACATATTATTTCATTTGTTATGATACGAGGTTGTGTCGGACCTAGGAAATGCAGATGAAATTCGATATTCTTTGCACAATTATAATATAACGATGCTATTTTAGCAAGATAACAATAATTCTCAAATGAACATGTGCACTTTCTGCCAAAATATTCACATTAGCGTTAATAAAATAGCTGAATTTGTTATCATACGAGGTCGTGTCTGACCAAAGTAAGAAGCTTTGTTCATATATATAGAGTTATACAGTTGAAAGCCGAAACACGCCGAATGCCTGTGATTCTACTAACCCTAAGCATTGGGACACTGTTTGAGGGAAACCATGGGCCGGTTTCAGTAGACTTCGTACGACTAAAATGTTCGTAAGTACAAATTTAGGATCGTCTAGAAATTTAAATTAATGGATTTACATTTATGGAGCATATGCTGCATGTGCAGCCTATGCTCAATAAATGTAAATGCAATGATTGTTTACAAGAAAACATTGTTAATGTGAAATTTACAGACTATCGTAATTGTGCACTTACGAACATTTTAGTCGTACGAAGTTTAATGAAACGGGCCTCATATATTTATATATGTTTTCTAGAAAAATTGTGTATTTAGGGTTATTACGTTATGTCACTAATATAAATACCTAGTCCATTCTAGACTCTAGTATGCTTACAATAAGTTAAATAAATTAAGAACTGACTTTATAGAATTTGACCGTTTGTTTCAAATGTAATAGACTCATACATGTGACTGAATATATAAATAACTGACCCTGTTCTTCTTAGAGTATATTATACAGATCATCGAGTTGCCATCTCCGCCTGTTTAGTTTGTACATGCTATCAGAAAGTTACAGCACTTGGAGCGTTTGAAACATACCGAAAATAAGGTAGAAACTCTAATTTGCTGCAATACGTCCAAGATATATAGGACGACAACGTCCTATTAATATTATTCCAGCAAACCACACCACACAAAACGCTAGATATCTGAGATTTTCTACCATCACTCAAAAAATATACAATGGACAGTTATTCAATGTGTAAAATGTTAAACTGCTGCACTTCTATTGTTAGAAGTAACCTGCCACAAGCAAAGCCTTATTTACCCACATAATAGGCAAGTAGACAATCATGACAATACACTCAGATAACTGCATACACGTTACTGGTTTCGGTACAGTATGTATGTTAATACAGGTATATAGTTACTGCAATGTGTATTGTTCTTACTTGTATACAGTCTTTACAGAAATCTCAAACATTTTAACAAAGGGTCAACAAACTCTTCTGCTATCAGACTGTGTATATACATTTGATAAGAACATGCATAGTATGCTGTAGTCTGGTGTCTCCTCATCATCTTGCATCAACTTTTATTCACGTGTTTGTCATATATTAAGGTAGTGGTATGTGTCAAACGCCATAAGGGGTAAAACTGACCGTAGGCTTGTACACACTATTATGGCCGACATGGCAACTCCATGCACCGTGTTTTTTAGATAAAATAAGTATGTTGACATGTATATGATGTATGTTATACATCTATCCCATCGCATCCACACAGCCTAATCAGGATCTGTACAGTTCGTTATTTCACAAATGAAACACCTGTAGTGCTTGTACCAATCAATATGTGATCGCTAGCATGCTACATGCGTGTCATAATCGATCTGGATCCACAATTGCGAACAGTGCAAATCCTGATCAGACTGTGCGGATGCATACATTGAGATTGTAAATATCACGTGACGTGTTTTCTGTTGCAGTATCATACGTATATTGATTACAGTAGTGTATTATAATTATTGTTATTACATAAAATATGTTTTCACAGTGAAATAAACATCATACTAAACTACAGTGAAACCTCTCTAAACCGGACACAGATAAACGTTAGTTGTGCTTCATTTTGATAGGTTTCATTTCCCTTTATCTCCGATGATCATGTATATTCATGATTACAAAGCACCCACACGTGTCTTGAAGTAGTCATCTGTCTATTTTATTGTGGAACATCTCTAAACCGGACACCCTGGGGGCCCCCAGAGCGTCCGATTTAGAGAGGTTCCACTGTAGTTTAATACATATGCAAATTATGACGCTACAGAAAACATGTTAGGTGGTCCTTACAGCTCCAACGTATTACAGCTCCAATAAAGAAAATGTAACATTTGTCTTGCTTTAAAGGTACATGCCCACTCAGTAGGCAAAGACTGTTCTTTATAGGAATTAAATAAGTGTATAATTGTGTCACTATTCCACCATTTCTAAAAATTACGAGTGCCCGCATAACAGATATAATAATATAGTAATGTTTATTTTTCTGATAGTGACGCGCGGTGGTATCAGGCTATTTTCATATGCAAATGAGGCATGATAGTTTTTAATTATTTATATTAATTAAATGCGTCACCTGAAAAAATTATATTTTCGACAGATTATAAAGTATGACCATTGTACATCAAACAATAAATACAGAAAATATATAGTATTGTTCGTTTACATTTTAAGGAAACACGGTTATTGCCCCTGATGTCAGTGTGGAAATTTACGTCTGATATAAAATGTATTCTACTGCCAATCAATACATGGGGTCATGGTGAATGAATGTTTATGTTGCAAGAAAATGTGATACCTACGGTATATACAAAACTATCCGTCTCCCTATAGTGTAACCTATTGAGTGGGCATGTACCTTTAACTCGTTGACTGATTTCAAAAGAAACTCGACATATGAAATCAGTGATCTCGTTTAATAAATATCATATTAAATCGTCACTAGTCTTATGTAAGATCCTCTATATACACTATATTCATACACACGGAAATGTGTAATAATATAACGTATTTGTTATACCGCAGATCCTGTATTTGGCCGTATAAACATATCTCTTATTTTGATATTTGCGTTTTTTCAGGAAGAAAAATAATCCGAGATTCGATTTTCTACTGTCAGTCTTAATATAAAATATAAAGGCGTAAATGAACAATTTGTTTTTTTATTAAACGAAAACAAACTAAATATGGAGTAAGAAATCCATCTAAAACTACTTTATGACTGTTTTTTTACATCGTGTAATTTAATTTATATTCCACTGCTCTATCGATCTGCTCTCCCTTTGGCGCCTCTAGAATAATGCGACTGGTTCCCAAACATTCGCTGTCATTGCTACGCCGCGGTTTTGTGCGTGGAACCCATAGTTTGTGACCTAAATATAGCCGTGTTACGAAGGCGAGCGTGTTCAGATTTGAAAAGCAATTTTCGTTATTTTGGCTAATTTTTCGCTCATGATGAGCGAAGAATATTTATGGAAAAATAAACAACAAAGACTGGTTTTGAGTGTACAATTTGTTACTTGTATTGATCAATTCGGGGTTTTATTGTGTTATAGTGAGGAATAGAATTCGCAATCGCTAGACACTTTCAAAATGTGTCTTCATTGGACGCGAGGCGCCGGAGGGGAATCGCAATTTCTCTATGTTCGACGGCCTTGGCAGGTCATATAATATATATGACCAAGCAAGCTAGCCAAACAAAAGCAGAGAAACTTATCTGCGGTATGACAAAGTGTGATACAGCACTGAGTGCTAAGTCGAACGACATTATGAAAATGTTGCAAATCTAGGAATATTTTTGTTCTGATTTCAGGTATCACATTCCAACAAATATCACAGGACATATAATGGAGGGCAAGTGGGTGAAATTAGCTCTCTTCATAGTAGTAATGTGGCAAACAATTAGTGTTTGTAATACGAATTATACAACTACGGCCGCACATACAACTACGGCAGGACCTACGGCCGCACCTATTACGACGACCGCACCAACAACTACGGCAGCACCTACAACTACGGCAGCACCTACAACTACGGCCGCACCTACAACTACGGCCGCACCAACAACGACGGCGGCACCTACAACTACTGCCGCACCTACAACAACGGCCGCACCTACAACAACGGCCGCACCTATAACAACGGCCGCACCTACAACTACGGCCGTACCGACAACTACGGCAGCACCTACAACTACGGCAGCACCTACAACTACGGCCGCACCTACAACTACGGCCGCACATACAACTACGGCCGCACCTACAACTACGGCCGCACCTACAACTACGGCAGCACCTACAACTACGGCCGCACCTACAACTACGGCAGCACCTACAACTACGGTCGCACCTACAACTACGGCAGCACCTACAACAACGGCCGCACCTACAACAACGGCCGCACCTATAACAACGGCCGCACCTACAACTACGGCCGCACCGACAACTACGGCAGCACCTACAACTACGGCAGCACCTACAACTACTGCCGCACCTACAACAACGGCCGCACCTACAACAACGGCCGCACCTACAACTACGGCCGCACATACAACTACGGTCGCACCTACAACTACGGCAGCACCTACAACTACGGCCGCACCTACAACTACGGCCGCACCTACAACTACGACAGCACGTACAACTACGGTCGCACCTACAACTACTGCCGCACCTACAACTACGGCAGCACCTACAACTACGGCCGCACCTACAACTACGGCAGCACCTACAACAACGGCCGCACCTACAACAACGGCCGCACCTATAACAACGGCCGCACCTACAACTACGGCCGCACCGACAACTACGGCAGCACCTACAACTACGGCAGCACCTACAACTACGGCCGCACCTACAACTACGGCCGCACATACAACTACGGCCGCACCTACAACTACGGCCGCACCTACAACTACGGCCGCACATACAACTACGGCCGCACATACAACTACGTCGCCACCCCTACAACTACGGACAGCACTACAACTACGGTCGCACCTACAACTACGCCACACCTACAACTACGACAGCACGTACAACTACGGTCGCACCTACAACACGCCGCACCTACAACTACGGCAGCACCTACAACTACGACCGGACCAACAA
>CM055270.1:75355937-75415486 GCA_029237695.1 Conchocele bisecta | reverse complement strand
AAATGCTCATTTCCCATCATTATGTGGCATCTCTCTAAACTGGACATTCTGGGGACCTCCCAAAGAGAGATTCAATATATCTTGCAGTGTTCATTTCCCATCATTACAGTGGCATCTCTCTAAACTGGACACCCTGGGGATCTCCCAAAGAGAGATTCAATATATCTTGCAGTGCTCATAGACCATCATTACAGTGGCATCTGTCTAAACTGGACACCCTGGGGACCTCCCAAAGAGAGATTCAACATATCTTGCAGTGCTCATAGACCATCATTACAGTGGCATCTCTCTAAACTGGACACCCTGCGGACCTCCCAAAGAGAGATTTAACATATCTTGCAGTGCTCATTTCCCATCATTACAGTGGCATATCTCTAAACTGGACACCCTGGGGACCTCACAAAGAGAGATTCAACATATCTTGCAGTGCTCATAGACCATCATTACACAGTGGCATCTCTCTAAACTGGACACCCTGGGGACCTCCCAAAGAGAGATTCAACATATCTTGCAGTGCTCATAGACCATCATTACACAGTTGCATCTCTCTAAACTGGACACCCTGGGGACCTCCCAAAGAGAGATTCAACATATCTTGCAGTGCTCATAGACCATCATTACAGTGGCATCTCTCTAAACTGGACACCCTGGGGACCTCCCAAAGAGAGATTCAACATATCTTGTAGTGCTCATTTCCCATCATTACACAGTGGCATCTCTCTAAACTGGACAACTTGAGCAAGATATGTTGAATCTCTCTTTGGGAGGTCCCCAGGGTTTCCGGTTGAGAGATGCCACTGTATTGATAGGAAATGAGCAATGCTGGACATGTTTGTGTGTGTTGCACTCATGAACAGATATTGAAGTGTCAGTTCAATTACCATATTTATGCTCAAATATGATCACAATATGTTATTGTCACATACAAAAGCCATTTAAAACAATGCTTGTGTATGTGGAAATATCATATTTAGACTGCAAACATGGGATGGGGCTACTATTAGAGAGGGGGCTACTATTAGAGAGGGGGCTACTATTAGAATAATTGTGGCACAATTAAAATGTAACCTCATTAACCCAGAAGTTTCACTGTATGAGTTCACTTGTGTCCTTTCCCTCTCCAGATATCAACGAGTGTCTCGAACCAAGTCCATGTTCCCAGAAATGTATTGATACTACCGGCGGGTTTACATGTGAATGTGACAAGGACGGATACCAACTGGGCGTCGACGGCAGGACTTGTGTCGGTGAGTAAACTGACACACTACTGGTAGATTGTGCACAGTGAATACAGGGACCGGAATCCTGAATGTAATGCATGTAACGATTGCTATCCTTTGATTAGTACAATTCAGAATTATTTACTTTCACTATAATATTGCAGTGTTAGTTTAACAAAAAGTAAATATCGCGGAAAATCCCAGTGTCCGGAAAATTGGTCTCCTACTGTATTTTAATTGGCCCTTTAATTACCCCTTTTTGGGCCACATTGTCAGCAGTTATCTCCCAGTATTCTTGTGATGTGTTTTATTCTATCTTTGGCGAGCAGACGTAATTGTTCATGTGAAAAACATGGCGTCAGGTGTAAACTTTTAAAATTATTTCGAAAGGAAAAACATGATTTTTGGACTGAAATGGGTCGCCTACCAGTAGCCTATTTCACCAACATTGCAAAGTATACTTTTCTAGCAAAGTATACTTTGCGGGAGTAATCATTTATTTTTCCGGAAATGCATTATTTTACATAGAACTAACGACTGCATATATTTGATGATTAAAAGTATGCAGAATTATTATACTGAATTTATTACATTATCACAGCCAAAATGGCTGTGATAATGTAATAAATTCAGTATAATAAAAATTAATAAATTTATCCTTAAATTTAAAATTTCTCCCTCAAAGTATACTTTGCTAGAAAAGTATACTTTGCAATGTTGATGAAATAGGCTACAGTAGTCTATGCACGACTTACAAGGACACCCATGTATAACACTCAACCCTTTGACCCTTACAATACTGGATTCTGTTGACTGTAGTTTTAGTGTTGTTGTTTTTTAATTTTCTGTATGAATGGAGACAATTCTCATGTGCTGCCAGACACGACTTAATATGGCACCTGTATATTGCTCTCTACTCACAGGTGTTTCTGGCATGTCTTTGATTGTCAATTATTGTTTGTACATTCATGAAACACCTTTCTAAACAATATGCAGAATTATTATACTGAATTTATTACATTATCACAGCCAAAGTGGCTGTGATAATGTAATAAATTTAGTATAATACAAATTAATAAATTTATCCTTAAATTGAAAATTTCTCCCTCAAAGTGTACTTTGCAACTTAGGTGAAATAGGCTACTGGGCGCGGGCATATACAACTTTCTGAGCATATTCTCCAAATGTGTACTCTTAGTAGCTGAGGTGTTACAGACAAAACATTTGGATTAGTGGTAAACATGTTCAGGCGGAACAGCATCTACACTGGTCACACAGACAGACAGTGGACCTTATAGCAATTATATTACTCCACGAACTGTAGCCGATTTCATCAAAATTGGAAAGTATACTTACCTAGCAAAGTATACTTTGAGGAAGTAATCATTTATTTTGCCGGAAATGCATTATTTCATACAGAACTAACGACTGCATAATTATTATTATAGTTGATGATTAAAAGTATGCAGAATTATTATACTGAATTTATTACATTATCCCGAATGTAATAAATTCAGTATAATAACAATTAATAAATTTATCCTTAAATTGAAAATTTCTCACTCAAAGTATACTTTGCTAGAAAAGTATACTTTGCAATGTTGGTGAAATAGGCTACAGGTATTGGCATTTTCATAGCACTAACATAAATTTAATAATACTATTTTTATATTTTCGTAACACAATGCCATGACACTTTGAATTCGGGTTATCGATCCGAAAGTCGCCCAATCACGTGTAGCCTGTCAATCATGAATGGGTCATGTTATCAAGGTATGCCTTGTTAAAGGTACATGCCCACTCAGTAGGCACAAAATGTTCTTTATATCTGAGACATCATCTGAGACATATTCTCGCAAAATAAACATTCATTCACCATTACCCCACGTATTGATTGGCATTAGTATGCATTATATATCAGACGTAAATTTCCACACTAATATCCGGGGCGATAACCGTGTTTCATTAAAATGTTAATGGACATTACTATTTATTCTCTGTATTTATTTTTGATGTGCAATAGTCATACTTTATTTTTCAGGTGACACATTTAATTTGTATAAATAATTAAAAAGTATCATGCCTCATTTGCTTATGAAAATTGCCTGATACCACCGCGAGTCACTATCAGTAAAACAAATATTATTAAATGATTATATCTGTATAGTGGGTACTCGTAATATTTAGAACTGGGGGGAATAGAGTGACACAATTATGCACTTATTTCATTCCTGTAAAGAACACTTTGTGGCGCCTACTGAGTGGGCATGTACCTTTAAAGGTTATGCACCAATATTGCGCTACTTACTGGATTACTGAGATTAACGTATGCGTAGGTTATCCTGACACTTAGAATAGGTGTTAATCTCAAGCATTGAGCACACGCTCGACAGTGGATCTCTGTGAATTGTATCATAGCCCAAAGACCTTCACCATTATACACGCACCTGCTATAATTTCCAATAACAAGTTGTTGTTCTGTGTATCTAAAGGGGTGGAGCTTAGAATGTGGTGTAACTAAAGGGGTGAGTATACCATGGTATTAGAACAAGGCTTAAACAATTTGAGAAGAATTGCGCTATGTTACGTACAAGCATGAAACTTCGCATGGTTGTAGTCCTGTTAACTCTTCGACCGCTACTCACAACAATTGTCGTCTGCTGTTGCCTTTATATCTTGCCTTTTTTCTCAATAAAAACATGTTTTGACAGCACTCCCAGAAGTGCTGTCAAAGAATGTTGTTAATTATTCTAAAGTGCTGTCAAAGGATGTTTTTGATGATACAAATGGAAAATAGAAAATAAACAGCAGACGACAAAAGATTAAGATAGCGGTGTAAGGGTTAAAGTAAATTACCATAAATACGATTAATTATGTGTATATTTCCCCATAGTGTGTGTGGAAGGAACATATGGAGATGACTGCAGCAAGACGTGCACCTGTAATACGACAAATACGAGGTCCTGTAACCTGGTGAACGGCACGTGCTCGTGTTATGATGGCTGGGAGGGCGCCACCTGTGATACAAACATTAACGAATGCAACACACAGAACATACACAACTGTACACAGTTCTCCCACTGTGTGGACTCCGCGGGATCGTTCTATTGTCAATGTGACGACGGATACTCCATGACCGCGGATGGCGTATGTCAAGGTATGACTAAAGTCTCATGTGACCACATTTCATTTAAACATATTTCACAAAGTTTGTCGAGGGGTATATAGTTTTCCGTCCGAAATAAGTTTGTGTTTGTCGATCGGCTGGGGGTATCTGTGAGCCCCTGCTCACTGTCTCTAGTTTTTATATCAATTGCATGTTTGGCATCAATAATAATAATTGCAGTATTATAAATGAGATTGGATTGAATGCCAGCTCATATAAATCCTCTCCAAAATTCATAATTCTTGCGACAAATGGGTCATGTTATGTAATGTCCATTTTTCACAAGGTGACATGACCATTACTATCATGGGCGGATTCAGGAGGGGGCGGACCCGGCGCGCGCCCCTAAAATTCGCCGATTAAAGATTTCGGGAAAATTAAATGATTACTCCCTCAAAGTATACTTAGGTAGATAAGTATGCTTAGCAATTTTGGTGAAATGAGCTACTGAGGCATGGAAGCGTGACGTCCGACCACAACCTATCCCTGTCTGAGAACCAAAGTAAATTTTGTATAGCCCTAGTTTCACGGTACGTAACTCACTGTGTGGAGAAGATGTGTAATCGTGCCCGGCTAGGTCAGTCGGTTAGTGCGATGGTATGGTAAACCAGATGTCCCGGGTTCGAGCCCCGGGTTGGAGCACATTTTCATCGCCCTGTGGCATTTGGCACCCAACGAGGGACCGTGACTGATAAATACTGCCCAAATTGTACCAAACATATGGAATTTAGATACGAATTAAATTATAGAATTCGGGAACGAATTTCAATTTCGGGGGGAAGTATGTCACGCAGGCTCGTACGCAAAGGGGTTGCGATGGGTGCATACGCACCCCCTTAACCCTTTCAACAACACATAATTAGTAACATAACAAGTAATTTTCATAATTTTGAGAACAAAAACACCCCATGTTCATAAATGGACTGGTCTGAAAATCATTTTGTGATGATTGGATTGGTTTGCAAAATTAACATATGAAAATCCATTCCAGTTACTTAAGGGTGAAAGGGTTAATCTGCCGAGGTCTGTCCGTGGATGTGCAACAACAAACGTTTAGCGTCGATAACGCACCCCCCCCCCGCCACCTTTAAATTAGTTATGTCACGGTACACAACTCACTATGGGGAAAAGGTGTGTATTCGTGCCTGGTTAGCTCAGTCGGTTAGAGCGATGGTATAGTAAACCAGAGGTCCCGGGTTGGAGGCCCGGGTCGGAGCACATTTTTCTCGCCCTTTAACACTAGTATAAGGTCATGACTTCTTTTTAAACTTGTATAAAGTTTTATATCCATCTTGTTAGTGTAATACATGTAGTACTTCCAGTGTTTAGGGGACAATGTGTATGCATAACATTTTAACCCTACACACCATAACTTGGCATAAGGCAAACTGGTGATAAAAACTGTGATCCAGATAAGCCGGCTCCTAATGAGCCTTCTCATGAGTGTTTGCAGTGTTTGTCATTAGTTTTAACCCTTCCTACGCTGTTGATGGAAATTGCCGTCTGCTGTTTCTCATTTTTGCTTTAATTCTTAACAAAAAACTGGTTTTGACAGCACATGAGAATCGTCTCCATTGGAGACGATTCTCATGTGCTGTCAAAACCAGGTTTTTGTCGAGAAATACTGAAAATAAAACATTTCCAGCAGACGAAAACATTTAATTAATCGAACTAGTCCAAATTTAACATGGAACAGTCCATGTCAGATGTTTATGGGTGAAAGGTTTACCGACAAACATTCTGATGCTGTCTTGCAGAGTGTGACGGAAGTACATACACTTATGGCAGAGATTGTGCCACACCATGCTCGTGTGTCACTGCAAATACTGACACCTGTGATAAAGTAAACGGGACCTGTACATGTAAACCCGGCTGGAATGGAACGATGTGTGACAGCGATTTTAATGAATGTGACAACGAACCGTGCACGAATCGCCTCAAGGACTGCCTTAACACGGATGGCTCGTACAAGTGTGTCTGTCAGTCCGGCTTCAGCATCGATGATCAGCTTCTTTGCATCGGTAAGTGGTAGAAACATGTAGGTATCTAAATTTACCATACCAGGATTCGTCAGGGGTGGGGGGCAAAATGGGATATATATGTCCGCCGGTCACGTCTTCCATTCTACTATAACCCAAACCCATAACTGCTTTAGCGTATGACCGATTGGCTTCAAACTTGATGTACATGTGTATTACCATCCATAATTTCATACCCCATCCATGCTCCCCGTTCCCAAGGTCAAGGTCAAATAACTTAATATTTCAAATTTCATATCTGACAGTATATTTTCACATTCAGTACATGCGTTCGCATTTCTCCATTCTCTTATAACTTCTTTAGTGTATGACCGATTGATTTAAAACTTCATATACAAGTTTACTATCATCCATTTATTCATTCCCCACCCCACCCATGCTCCCCCATGCCCAAGGTCAATGTCAAATTAATTTGAATTTCATATTCACTAGAGCATGTTTCTCATCATTCACATTTTGATTCCCTGCCCTACCCATGCTCCCCCACACCCCAAGGTCAAGGTCAAATAGCTTTGTAAATCACATTCAGTAGATTTCAGCGCGTTTCTCCATTCCAAAATAACTTCTTCGGTGTACAAGCGACTGACTTAATGCCACAAGTCCCATTTCTCCAGTCAGAGCTGCAAATACTTATACTTTCTACTGTGATGGCCTCTTCTAGATTGAACACTGAAAAATGACCAAGATCTTCAATTGTAGCGGTTGTAAGAACCAAATACTTCTACTGTAGAAGCAGAGCACCAGATAAGCTGCGTATTTGCTTAAAGTCAAGGTCACAAGCCCACACACTTGGACATTTTTACATATTTTAGGGGTACCTGGGCCCACGCGGGGGTATTCCGTAAGCCTCGCTTACTGACCAATCTAGTTTTCCATGAAAATGCATCTCGGTATTTAATTAGAATTGTCTCCAAGGAGACAATTCTAATGAAATGCCAAGGCATTACTGTCTGTTGATGTGTAAACATTGGTGTGATTTTATTTCTTTCAATTAAAATTTTGAAATACCCAATTCTTCAGAAATGCTGGAGGGAAAATACTCAATTACTAATTCCTTGTCTGGAGCGCTGACTGTAATGGTGATTCTCTGTCTCCAGATATAGACGAGTGCTCGGAAGGTACGGACACGTGCACACAGCAGTGCGAGAACACGGACGGTAACTACAGGTGCTCTTGCTCTCCCGGATACTCCGGAACGCAGAATGACTGCACAGGTAATTATTCTTATTTGGTTTCCATTCACATTATAGATTAGCGTTATTGTACACGTTTTGCGTACATAGAAAGTAACTACGGTACATGTGCTATTGTTCCTCCAGAGACTCCAAAACACAGAATGAATGTCAATATAAGTCTTCCCATTTGGTCTCAATTCACTTTATAGCTTTGCGGTGTCATAAATGTTTTGTGTACATAGAAAGTAACTATATTGTGTTATTGTTACACTGGACCGCAGAACGCAGAATAACTCTACAGGCAACATTTCAAAGTTTGACCTCCATATACTTATAGTTAATAGCGGTATCATCAAAGTTTTGCGTATATATTATTAAAAAGGTAACTTCATGTATATACAGGTACCCAGAATTACTGTACAGGTATCGTTTCACAATTGATTATAAGTCATTTAACCCTTACACCGCTATCTTAATTTTGTATTGTCTGCTGTTTCTTTTCTATTTTCCATTTTTATCATCAAAAACATGCTTTGACAACACCTTAGAATAATTTACAACAGGCTTTGACAGCACTTTAAAATCATTTCCATTGGAAATGATTCTAAAGTGCTGTTAAACCATGTTTTTATTGAGAAATAAGGCAACATATAAATGCAATAGCAGACGACAATTGTTGTGTGTAGCAGTCTAAGGGTTAATGTGCCCCGATAGGTTTTGAGTTTCTTAAATATCTGAAATTGTCCAAAGTCTCATGGTGGGTGACGTTGTTCTTGTGATTCTGCATATATTGGCCAAGATCGCTGACATTTTGACAGATTGCCTGACAACATAACGGCATAATTGGCCAAATGGCATCATATGGTAGTTCCAGAACATATAAATAGATCCCCAATGGCCACAGTTTGCTTGTTCGGCTCTTATAAGAGCAAAATATAACATCTATGTGGCGTACTCGCCAGTGACCATTAACCCTTTCAACCCTAAGTAACTGGAATGGACTGTGATATGCTAATGTTCCGACCAATCCAATGGTCACAAAATGATTTTCAGATTCGTCCATTTATAAAAAGGGGGTGTTTTTGTTCTAAGAAATATTAAAATTACTTTCAAAAAGTACAGATCCTGATGAGACGGCTCGTTACGAGCCGGCTCATCTGGATCTGCACTTTTTGCATAAACCGCTATAGCGGGATTTCGGGTTCAAAGGGTTAACAAGGTGTTTGATCACGTGCTACTAACAACAACAACAAGTACTGAATTTTCCAGAATCCATCTGATTCAACGAACGTATTCTTTTATAGTGTCCGTATTGCGTAACGGATTTTGATGAAATATGGCACATCAAACGCGTCTTGTTTAGCTGCATTTGATGGTCTCTGTATTTTCGCCCAAACTTCTGTTGTTTTTGCGAAGAATCGATTTCCGAGTCTGAGACACGGAAATCAATTCTTCGCAAAAATTACATATGTATGTGCCAAACTCCCTGGACCACCAAATGCAGCTCATGAAGACGCATTTGTTGCGCCATATGTCATCAAAATCCGTTTCATATAAAGGAAAATATCAAATAATATTTTCAAGATTTCAACACTTTCAGCCACTTTTGTTGTTGTTATAACCACGTGATCATGCACCTTGATTAATCGCCACCTGAAAGTAACCAGTACCCGTCATGGTGAGGTGAGGTCTTGTTGTAAAATAACGTTACTGTCTGTTTCACAAAACCTGCCCAAATTTTAAGGCCATATAAACAATGTAAAAACAATATTTTTGTTCATAATATTAAATTTTATTAAAATTTAAAAGAGTGGGCCTTGACTTTTCATTTCTTGAAATTTGGTCAAATATTTATTTTATTATGAAAAATGGATTTGTCTATGGGAATTTAACATGTGGGAAAAGGAAGTAGAGGAGATGTGTGGAGGAGTCAAAAAACGCAAATGTTTTGAAATTGACTCCAAAACCTGACTAGATAGCTTGGAAATGATCTAAGAAAACAAAAGTTAAATTTTGAAAATCGGTCAACTGTTTTTGAAATTAGAAAAATGTCCCCATGTTAAATCCCCATAGACATCTTCAGTCTGTGGATTTAGCATGGGGAAATTGTTTTTTCACAATTAAATCAATATTGGACCAAATTTCACGAAATAAAAAGAAGGCTCATTCTTAATTTTTGATAAAATTTAACATTACCAAAAAGATATATTGTTTTTGCATTGTTTTATATGGCCATAAAATGTGTGCAACTTTCGCGAAACAGACATTACATCATAAGTTGAATATCTGGATAAACATTTTCCATTGGATGCCCATAAGCCATCCTGACACAACAACCAATCGTAAGACCGTTTTTTTGCTGATTAATCATTTTCTGATATTCCGTAATAACACTTAATATTCAGACACAACTGATGCTGGGTGGCAGGTGGGAGCATGCGATGGGTAATTTAACGATCGGGGTTAATCCCGACTGGAGGCCAGGGGCCCGTTTCACTAAACGTCATATGACTAAATGTTTGTCAGTGAAAATTTAGGATCGTCTGGATATTTGAATTGATATATTTACATTTATTGCATATGCAGCCTATGCTCAATAAATGTAAATCCAATAAGCGTTTACGGGAAAATTGTGTTAATGTTAAATTTACAGACTATCATAATTTTGCACTTACAAACATTTTAGTCGTAGTGAAACGGCCCCCTGATTTGGCCCTCACATACGTCATTGGCATTGTGTATGTGACCATTGAATCTGGTTATACCCCTTATGTGAGTAGTACGATTATTCATAATCCTATTACTTTTAGGAGAAGGGGCCAAGTGACTTTGGTGTGTTATGCACCTGGCACCAGGTCAGGTTATTCTGATTTCAGGGCTGAATATATATGTTTTTGATGTAAATATTCTATTCTGATTTTGGGATTTTCTCCCCAATGCAGCAGGTTGAATACGGGATCAAACCCGTTGGCCTGGTCTTAAGTGACATTAGCTGTTGGTAGGCCGTTAAGCACCAACAAACAAACAGACAAAGTTTATGCTGGGAAAGCATATAAATAGATGGCTACCCACAATGAAGAGTATCCCAGAGCTCCAGATAAGCTGCGTGTTTGCTTAAATACCCAATTAAAATTACCAAAAACCAAATTGATATCAGAAGTAGCGAGTATAAAAAAGCAATACAAAATGTGTGGTACCTTTATCATGCTGCAGAAAACAATAAACAGACAACAAATATGGCATATTTTTCTTATTTTCCTTGAAAAAATATCTTGGTATTTCATTAGGAGACAATTCTAATGAAATGCCAAGATATGTTTTCATTTCGAAGCAAACTATTCAATAATTGCTGTCTGTTGATGTGTACACAGTAGTGTGATTTTATATTAACCAAATAAAATTTTGAAATACCCAATTGCTTCAGAAATGGTGGAGTGACAATACTCAATTACTAATTCCTTATCTGGAGCCCTGGTATCCAAATATTCAGGTTTAGTATGGCCGTACTGGTTTATCACATTAACAACGTATTTGGATACACTCTGTTTTGGGACACCCCTAATGTTTCCCAAAACAAATTATGTCCAAATACCAAATATTACGGTTCTTCACAAAATCATGATGCCCTACTGTCTGTTTCATGAAAGCTGCCCCGATTGTACGGCTATATAAAAAGTGCAAAAACAGTTTGTTTTTTTACAATATTAAATCATAGCAAAATTTAAGAATGAGCTTATTTTTTATTTCGTGAAATTTTGTCCAATATTGATTTTATTGCAAAAAATAAAATTCCCCATGTTAAATCCCTATAGACATCTTCACTCTGTGAAATCCCCATGTTAAATTCCCGTAGACATCTTCACTCTGTGAATAAGTCTATGGAGATTTAACATGGGGATTTTTTTTTTGATTTCTGAAATAGTGGACCGATTTTCAAAATTTAACTTTGTTTGCTTAGTTAGATCGTTTCCAAGCATTCTAGCCATGTTTCAGAGTCGATTTCCATTTTATTTTGTTTCCACCCCTCCTCCATGTTCTCCGCCTCTTTTTCCCCATGTTAAATTCCCATAGAGAAATCTTTTTTCGTAATAAAATATTTGACCAAATTTTACGAAATATAAAGTAAATCATTATTGTGTTTGCATTGCTTATATAGCCGTACAATTTGGGCAAGTTTTCAATGGTATCCATAATTATTCCCTTCCAGTTTGTGCGAACGGTACGTGGGGAGAACAGTGTGAAAACACGTGTACGTGTAACGCCAACAACACCGTGGAATGCACCAAGGCGACTGGGTGCACATGTGAACCATTCTGGACGGGAGTCGACTGTACAGATGACATTGACGAGTGTACAGCCGTCAACCACAACTGTCCCGCTAATTCCCGATGTGTCAACAAGGTCGCTGGTTTCGACTGTGTTTGCATGACAGGTTATTCGGCAGGCATCAATAATGATTGTATAGGTGAGAGTGGCTATTATTATATTTCTCGATGCTGGAACACACCAACATCTACCCACAATTATGGATATACACTTGTTCCTGCTCATCAACATATGTTGTTTTTATTTTAGCTAACAATCGCATTTGCTTGTCAGCTTTCGATGTTGTAAACAATAAAGCTAAGAAATTCCATGTTAAATTGAACTTGGCTGGGATAACACACCTGTAGTGATATAATTCGGCGCATTGGCGTACGTACGTACGTACGTGCGTCCGACGGCTAGGTAAAAAGTGTTTCTGTGTACAGTCAAACTTGCACAAGCGACCAGTGCATTAAACAACTTGTCTTATGCGACTACTTTCAATCCCCCCCCCCCCGACCATTTAGCCTATATAATGACAGTGTATTAAATGACTTTCCCTTAACGCGACCATCGGCCACATATTTTGTAAGCAACAGAAATGGTCGTTTGTACTAAACGACCACTAATTGACAGGATGTCACTTTCTCCAAGTGATATTAGCCTCAAGCGTGTGACAAACAAAGGATACAAATCCCTCGTCACTGTCAAAGTGTGAATGGTGCATTGTTTATGATTATTTACCTAAAACCTCGTTCTGATTCGCCCGTTTCCTTATTATATCAGCTGGTTCGGTTGTCAGTCAACGACTGGTAAAAATCACCAGTGCAAAACACGTTTGGTCCGAAGTGATCGCAGTCAATACTGCCTATTTGCGATTTCAGCTGGGCGATTTTATTTCGCAAAAACATTCAAATTCTTTCATCTATTTTGATAAAATAAAGCCTGAATAATTCAGAAAAGTGCACAATAAACATTACCGGTAGTATTCTAATGTATGTATTTCTATGTTAATGTTTAATATTCTCGATTTCCGGATTCCGAATATTAAACCATATAACCGGGCATACAAGTACCCGGATTTCCATTTATTTGTTTTGTGTGTTAAGAGACCATTGTTCTAATCAACCATTGTTGGTGTCTCCCGCCGCCATCTATTTTTTTGTATCAACACTATTTTATTTTACTTTTGTTCAGGTCACCCATAGTGTCATATATAAATCAATACAAATCTACTTTGAAATGCTCTTTTACCAACTGTTTTGATGACATGTCATCCACAAATGAATGGTGACAACATATATGAAGAAATTTTCAGGCACTGCAGACCTGGATCAGACTGCGCAGACACGCTGTGTGATTTGGGATTATACTTGATTCAAAGGTCATACGCCATCATTGGCCATTCACAGTCACAAATAAGCTTCACCTTTTTATAATTATATCATCTCTCTCTTATCGAATTTTCGATCACATGTTCTTTGTCAAAATAGATGGAATAGTCTATCCGCATATATGACATCCATATTGTAGCCGGCTGCAATACAGACGTCACATAAACTCCTTATAACGTGTTCAGACATGCCATGTGATTTTGTACCTAAGAACATGTTCGATATCATGAAAAATATTTACATACTTTGCAATATTGTCCGTAAATGACATTGAAAGTTGACGAAATTTTCAAGCGAATGCGGAATTATATTCTGCATTTGCTATGAACATTTGGTCACCTTTCGACGTCATTTGCAGAAAATATCACCGTTTCTGTAAATAGTGTTCATGAAAAATCACAGATGTTCTTAGGTACAACATCACATGGTGTGTCTCATTTTATAAAGGTCTTGTAGTAAGTAATTCAATAACAGAGTGACCATTTTTCTTGTTCTTCTTTCCTCCATATAAGCTGCCTCTCAACAGGCGCACCAAGGTGTTAGTATTCACCTAGTAGTCTAGTAGTCAGCAGTGGGTACATGTATTTTTATTTAAATATCAGCAATTATATTTGCTTCCCTTCGGAGATTATTGAAAATGTTTAGATTGTAGCTGATACCTGTAGGCATGTACAGACAATTGATACAATAATTATTTGTATACCCCTGCAACGAGTTGTGGGGGGTATACTGGAGTCAGGTTGTCCGTCCGTCCGTCCGTCCGTCCGTCCGTCCGTCCGTCCGTGTGTGTGTCCGTCCGTGTGTCCGTAAACTTAACATCAGAGAAATATTGTTACTTCTATTTATTTCATCTAAAGTGCTTAATATTTCACACATGCATTCCTGTAAGGCTCTACACTACCATGCTGTGTCAAATCCACGACCGACCAACCCCCGCTGATCCCATGCTCAAGGTCAAATACTTAGTCTCTTTACAAAACTTAACATCAGAGAAATATTGTTATAACTTCTATTTCCTTCATGTAAAATGCTTAATATTTCAGACATGCATTCCTGTAAGGCTATACTACCATGCTGTGCTAAATCCACGACCGTGCAACCCCAGCTGATCCCATGGTCAATGTAAAATACTTAGTCTCTTTACAAAACTTAACATCAGAGAAATATTGTTATAACTTCTATTTATTTCATCTAAAATGCTTAATATTTGACACATGCATTCCTGTAAGGCTCTACTACCATGCTGTGCCAAATCCATGACCGTCCAACCCCCGCTGATCCCAAGGTCAAGATCACATACTTAGTCTCTTTACCAAACTTAACTTCAGATAAATCGGTTATAACTTATATTTCGTGGCTCAGATCTGCTTCACATTCACGTTCGTGCCGTCCCGGTAAGCCCAGAGTCAAGGTCACAAGCCCACACTTGGACAATTTTACATATTTAGGGGTACCTGGGCCCACGCGGGGAATATTCCGTAAGCCTTGCTTACTGACCAATCTAGTTTCATATGTTTTATTTACATTTTTGTTTATATTTATCAAATTAAATATATATTATGTTTTCATTAAGCGGCTTTTTGTTGTATCAGACTCGTTTAATATGTCACCTCAAAATGCATCAACTTTGTATTTTGTCCAGCATACACTTAATGATGTTTATATGTATTTTCCCAGTGTGTGTGGAGGGAACATATGGGGATGACTGTAACCAGACGTGTGCCTGTAATACGACAAATACGATGTCCTGTAACCCAGTGAACGGCGCGTGCTTGTGTTCTGATGGCTGGGAGGGCGCCACCTGTGGTACAAACATTGACGAATGCCTCACGCCGAGCATACACAACTGTCCACCCTTCTCCAGCTGTGTGGATACCACCGGATCGTTCTATTGTCAATGTGACGACGGATACTCCATGACCGCGGATGGCGTATGTCAAGGTATGACTAAGGTCTCATGGGACAATATATGGAAAACGTTCAATTTATACTATGGCAGTGAATTCAAAACCGTTACTAGGCTTCCACTGTAGAACATATTTGCTTAATGAATCTCAATACATGTACATGACTTCGCATATTGCCTTGCAGAGTGTGATGGAATTACCACATTTGGCAGAGATTGTGCAACAACATGCACGTGTGTCACTGCAAATACTGACACCTGTGATAAAGTAAACGGGGCCTGTACGTGTAAACCCGATGTGTATTGCTTCATGGCGCGTGTTTCATTAATGACATGGCAATCAGTGCAAATCCTGATTAGACTGTGCGGATACACAGGCAGATCTGGATCTACACGGGTCGCAAAACCCGTAAGCCCCATTCCTCCAGTAACAGGCACATATAAGAGCAAGATATAACATATAATTATGTGTTGTACTCTCAGTTGTTGTCACCCAAAAGTAACCAGTACCCGTCATGGTGTTGATGTAGAATAACATTAGATAGTAAGTGGAATACCTGGATAAACATTTTCCATTGGCTCTCCATAATTCATCCTGAAAAGAGAGCTCATTTCTGTTACTTGCAATATAAGGAAGGGGTACACATAAAATGATATATATTTCATTAAAAAATGCTACTAGTGTGTGAAAATTCAACAGAATACTTCCTCAACATGATCATCGTGGATTAAGTTATTTGACCAGTATGCAATACAGTCGCTAATATGTAATATATATATATATACATTTGTATATATATATATATATGCATGGAAACTGCGTTAACCAAAGTGTCATCGTGATATTTGCGGCGTATATCCGAAAATGATTTGCTCGTCACAGTTTTGCTGACCAAACATTTTCTGATAAATGTACAATACAGGTAACCCATAATGTCTCACTTGCAGTTTGTGCAGACGGTACGTGGGGAGAAGAGTGTGCTAACACGTGTACGTGTGACGCCATCAACACCGTCGAATGCTCCAAGGCGACAGGGTGCACATGTAAACTATTCTGGACGGGAGTCAACTGTACAGAGGACATTGACGAGTGTACAGCCGGCACCCATAACTGTCCCGCTAATTCCCGATGTGTCAACAAGGTCGCTGGTTTCGACTGTGTTTGCATGACAGGTTATTCGGCAGGCACCAATAATGATTGTATAGGTGAGTGTGGCTATTATTATATGTCTCGATATTGGAACACACCACCATCTACCCAGAATTATGGATATACACTTGTGCCTGTTCATAAACATATGTTGTTTTTATTTTAGCTAACTATCGCATTAATTTTGAATGTCAGCTTTCGATGTTGTAAACAATAAAGCGAGGAAATTCCATGCTAAATGGAACTTGGCTGGGATAACACACTTGTAGTGATATAATTCCTTTCACCCATTCATAATTGACTATGGTTTATCATCATCCATATGTTTGTTCTATGCCAAAACCCGTGCGGTCCCTGTGCCCAATGTTAAAGCAAAATTAATTTGAAATTTACCTTAAAGTTTTTGTCGCGCCTGCTTGCGGACAGCTCGATATAATCGGAGCATTGGCGTACGTACTTACGTACGTGTGTCCGAGCAGACTTGGATACAGGGGGGGGGGGTATCCTGTCACTGTCAAAGTGTGAATGGTGCATTGTTTATAATTATTGACCTGAAACCTGGTTCGGAATCGCCCGTTTCCTTAGTGATTACTAAAGGGAATTAACTCATCGTTGCTTAGCAAATGGGAACAACAGGACTCGTCGCTTAGCACATGGGAAAATATCTGCGTATTTCACTCATTTAAAACAAATAATTGTTTTCGTTATGTACAGAATATGCAAGCATTTTTATTTCACCCAATTCCATTTTTCTTGACGCGTAACGATACTGGTAAATACCGAACACTGAATTAATAAATCATTATCTATCATCTGGTTCGGTTGTCAGTCAACGACTGGTAAAAATCACCGGGGAAAAGCACGTCTGGTCCGAAGTGATCGCAGTCACTACTGCCTATTTGCGATTTCAAATGGGCGATTTTATTTCGCAATAACATTCAAATTCTTTCATCTATTTTGATAAAATAAAGCCTGAATAATTCAGAAAAGTGCACAATAAACATTACCGGTAGTATTCTAATGTATTTATTTCTATGTTAATGTTTAATATTCGTGATTTCCTGATTCTGGATATTAAACCATATAACCGGGCATACCCGTACCCGGATTTCCATTGTGTTTGTGTGTGTGTGTGTGTTAAGAGGCCATTGTTCTAAGCAACCATTTTTGGTGTCTCCCTTGGGTTGTCGCTTAATGCAAGTTTTATAGTACTATAAAGCCTCAGCAGGCGCGACATGCAGGCCGCCGTCATTTTTTTTATCAACGCTATTTTTTTGTTCAGGTCACCCATAGTATCATATATAATCAGAAAATCAATACAAACCTACTTTGAAATGCTCTTTTACCAACTGTTTTGCTGAAATTTCATCCACATATGAGACCTTACGAGGCCGTTGAATGTTTAATTCCTTGTTTATTCGGAATAAACAATATGGCACATATTCCAGCCTGTTTTGGGAACACCTACGGAGATGAGTGTGCGGAAAACTGCACCTGTATGGACACCAACACGAACAAACCCCAACAGGCGTGTAACCATGTGACCGGCGTCTGTGACTGCACGGCATCCTGGAACGGTACCCGGTGTGAGGCGGACGTGGATGAATGCAAGGCGGGAACCAGCGACTGCGACTCCGTGGCCAATCGGGGATGCCACAATACCATTGGTGGATTCCAGTGCTCCTGTTTCGTGGGATATGTAAACGGTTTAAACGACACTTGTGTGGAAAGTAAGTTCGAGTGGAAATTCTCTAAACCACACACCCTGGGAGTGGAACCTCTCCAAACCGGATACCCTGGGAGGCCCCCAGGGTGTACGGTTTAGAGAGGTTTCACTGCAATTCTGGTATACGAGTGCTGCAATTCATATTGGTATGCATTGCGATCATGAACATGCATTACCAATATAAGTACAGTACAGTTAAAGCTACCAAAATTGAACAAACGAATGCGGTCTTGCTGTCCAGTTTATATAAGTTTAACTGTATTCACATTCCAAGAATGTGTGTGTTGCCCAATCAGGAACTGATGACAACCTTAGAGATAACTAAATTCAGACGGTACTTGTGTGGAAAGTAAGTTACAGTGGAACCTCTCTAAACCGGTCACCCAAACCAAAATATGTTTGGTCTCACGTCACCATCAAAATATTGTCATAAAACATCCAATACATCAAAAGTATTGCACGTATTATGGTATACCTATGTCTGTGTGTCTCTGCCACCCTAAGTCCTATTGACTTGAAACGTTATATTCTTCTGCATCTTGATGTATATTTTTTTATTTCAAAGCAAAACCATGCAGCCCATATGCCCAAGTCAAGGTCACAGTTTGTGTTTAAAGTTTGGTGTTTTAAAGTTTTTTAGACTGCCTATTATTTCTGCAACCCTAAGTCTGATTGACTTCAAATTCCTGTTTGTCACTATCATTCTATAGTTTCATTCCGTTATCAACCCATGGGGCCCGCATGCCCCAAGTCAAGGTCAAATTACTTAGAAATTTGTGGTAAAGTTTTGTAAAATTTGCGTGTTTGGTTATCTCGGCAACCCTTAGTCAGGTTGGTTCCAAACTTCATACACTTATTTGTCATCATCCATATTTTCATTCTTTAGCCCAATCAATTGGCTCGTGTGGTCAAGGTCAATGTCAAATGGCTTAGCCAACAACTTTAATGCAAATTTCTATTTGTTATATCTCTGCAACCCTAAATCAGTTTCATATAAATATATGTTATCCTCAATATTTGTATTCTATAGCCAACCCATGCGGCCCCTGTGTTCAAGGTCAATGTCAAATAAATGACAAAAAATGTGCTGTAATATGTTGCTACCTGTTATCTCTGCAACCCTTTAAAGTCAAATTGGCTTGAAATATTTTAGATGTACATGTACTTGTTTGTCATTATACCCCCCCCCCCCCCGCAACGAGTTGTGGGGGTGTATACTGGAGTCAGGTTGTCCGTCCGTCCGGGCCAACGTCCAGGGGTTTAAGAGGTTAGGGGCGTGGCCTAACACAAAAGATTCCTTTGATTTATTCCGTAAGCTCATAAACTTGTTGTTTAGGGGCTTTTTCTTTGATCTTCAAACAATGGAAATACCTCATAAACCCAAAATGTTGGACCGTCCGTCCGTCCGTCCGTCCGTCCGGGCCAACGTCCGGGGGTTTGAGAGCTTAGGGGCGTGGTTAGGAACAAAAGATTCATTTGTAATATTCCGTAAACTCATAAACTCTATTGTTGTTTAGGGGATTTTTCATTGTTCTTCAAACAATGGAAATACCCCATCAACCCAAAATGTTGGAACGTCCGTCCGTCCGTCCGTCCGTCCGTCCGTCCGTCCGTCCGGGCCAACGTCCGGGGGTTTGAGAGCTTCGGGGCGGGGTTAGGAACAAAAGATTCCTTTGTAATATTCCGTAAGCTCATAAACTCTATTATTATTTAGGGACTTTTTCATTGTTCTTCAAACAATGGAAATCCCCTATAAACCCAAAATGTTGGAACGTCCGTCCGTCCGTCCGTCCGTCCGTCCGTCCGTCCGTCCGTCCGTCCGTCCGTCCGTCCGTCCGTCCGTCCGTCCGTCCGTCCGTCCGTCCGTCCGTCCGTCCGTCGTCCGTCCGTCCGTCCGTCCGTCCGTAAACTTAACATCAGAGAAATATTGTTATAACTTCTATTTCCTTCATCTAAAATGCTCAATATTTCACACATGCATTCCTGTAAGGCTCTACTACCATGATGTGCCAAATCCACGACCGTCCAACCCCCGCTGCTCCCAAGCTCAATGTCAAATACTTAGTCTAAACTTAACATCAGAGAAATATTGTTATAACTTCTATTCCTTCATCTAAAACGCTCAATATTTCACACATGCATTCCTCCTGTAAGGCTCTACTACCATGCTGTGCCAAATGTACGACCGTCCAACCCCACGCTGCTCCCAAGGTCAAGGTTAAATACTTTGTGTAAACTTAACATCAGAGAAATATTGTTATAACTTCTATTTCCTTCATCATCTAAAATGCTCAATATTTCACACATGCATTCCTGTAAGGCTCTACTACCATGCTGTGCCAAATCC
Organism: Conchocele bisecta; assembly: GCA_029237695.1. NCBI lineage: Eukaryota > Metazoa > Mollusca > Bivalvia > Lucinida > Thyasiridae > Conchocele > Conchocele bisecta. The sequence goes on along the minus strand of CM055270.1, from coordinate 75,395,058 downwards.
ACGACCGTCCAATCCCCGCTGCTCCCAAGGTCAAGGTCAAATAATTAGCCTCTTTACAAAACGTAACGTCAGAGAAATATTGTTATAACTTCTATTTCCTTCATGTAAAATGCTTAATATTTCACACATGCATTCATGTAAGGCTCTACTACCATGCTGTGCCAAATCCATGACCGTCCAACCCCCGCTGATCCCAAGGTCAAGGTCAAATACATCGTCTCTTTACAAAACTTAACATCAAACAAATATTGTTATAACTTATATTTCCTTCATTTAAGCTGCTTAATAGTTCACACATGCATTCCTGTAAGGCTCTAATACCATGCTGTGTCAAATCCACGACCGTCCAACCCCCGTAAATCCCAAGGTCAATGTCAAATACTTAGTATCTTTACAAAACTTAACATCAGATAAATATTGTTATAACTTCTATTTCCTTCATCTAAAATTCTTAATATTTCACACATGCATCCCTGTACAGCTCTACTACCATGCTCTGCTAAATCCACGTCCGTCCAACCCCCGCTGATCCCAAGTTCAATGTAAAATACTTAGTCTCTTTCCAAAACTTAACATCAGAGAAATAAGTTGTAACTTCTATTTCCTTTATTTAAAATTCTTAATAGTTCACTTGTGCATTGCTCTAAGATTGTACTATCATGCTGTGACAAATCTACGACCGTCCAAGCCCCGGTGATCCCAAGGTCAATGTCACATACTTAGTCTCTTTACAAAACTTAACATCAGATAAATATGTTATAACTTCTATTTATGTCATCGAAAATTATTAATATTTCATGCATGAATTCCTCTAAGGCTCTACTATTATGCTGTGACATATTCCCGCTGATCTCGAGGTCAGCTTAGTCTCTTTACAAAACTTAACATCGGAGAAATCGGTTATAACTTCTATTTCCTTACTCGGATCTGCTTCACATTTCACACACGTATTGCTCCAATGGACGTCTACCACCCTGTGACAAATTCACGTTCATGCCGCTCCCGCTAAGCCCAGAGTCAAGGTCACAAGCCCACACACTTGGACGTTTTTGCATATTTTAGGGGTACCTGGGCCCACGCGGGGGCTATTCCGTAAGCCTCACTTACTGACCAATCTAGTTATCAATATTTTCATTCTATAGCCCACCCATGTATATAGGTCAAGGTGAAATGAGGTTGTTTTTTTAAGTTTGCTTTAATGTCTTTTAGGGTTATACAGGTATCTATCAGTGTTACTGATTTTTTTCCATTGAGTTGTTCCCCATTATATACTGGCTATGCTTCGACGGGCATATATTGTGATCTTTGGCACTTTTATTGGACTTTATGGCCAGATCAATTTTGATTATTAAGTCAATTATCATCCTTAAATATACATGTAGAGGTTAATTGACAACAGTTTTCATAAATTCTTGCATACATGACCAAATGTAGAATGTGGCATCAGTGATATCTGTCCAAAATATAAAACTAGCATCAACTGTTGTCAACAATTATTTAGTAAAAAAAACTTACTATTTATTCATGCTACAATTCTTGTTTATTATACCCTCACCGATATACAAGAGGGGATATAGTGTTAGTGCAGGTACGTGCAAGAGGGGATATAGTGTTAATCCAGGTACGTGCAAGAGGGGATATAGTGTTAATGCAGGTACGTGCAAGAGGGGATATAGTGTTAATCCAGGTACGTGCAAGAGGGGATATAGTGTTAGTCCAGGTACGTGCAAGAGGGGATATAGTGTTAGTCCAGGTACGTGCAAGAGGGGATATAGTGTTAGTCCAGGTACGTGCAAGAGATAAGTGTTAATCCAGGTACTGCAGGGGATATAGTTGTTGTCCAGGTACGTGCAAGATGGGGATATAGTGCCTTAGTCCAGGTAGTGCAAGAGGGGGATAGTGTTAATCAGGTACGTGCAAGAGGGAATATAGTGTTAGTCCAGGTACGTGCAAGAGGGGATATAGTGTTAGTCCAGGTACGTGCAAGAGGGATAGTGGTTGTAGGTAAGTGCAAAGAGAGATATAGTGTTAGTCCAGGTACGTGCAAGAGGGATATAGTGTTAGTCCAGGTACGTGCAAGAGGGGTATATGTAGTGAGGTACGTGCAAGAGGGGGGATATATGTAGTCCAGTACGTGCAAGAGGGGATATAGTGTTGTGCCAGGTACGTGCAAGAGGGGATATAGTGTTAGTCCAGGTACGTGCAAGAGGGGGATATTGTAGTCAGGGTACGTGCAAGAGGGGGATAGTGGTAGTCTAGGTAAGTGCAAGAGGAGATATAGTGTTAGTCCAGGTACGTGCAAGAGGGGATATAGTGTTAGTCCATGTACGTGCAAGAGGGGATATAGTGTTAGTCAGGTACGTGCAAGAGGGGATATAGTGTTAGTCCAGGTACGTGCAAGAGGGGATATAGTGTTAGTCAAAGGTACGTGCAAGAGGGGATATGTGTTAGTCCAGGTACGTGCAAGAGGGGTATAGTGTTAGTCAGGTACGTGCAAGAGGGGATATAGTGTTAGTCAGGTACGTGCAAGAGGGGATATAGTGTTAGTCCAGGTACGTGCAAGAGGGATATAGTGTTAGTGCAGGTACGTGCAAGAGGGGATATAGTGTTAGTCAGGTACGTGCAAGAGGGGATATAGTGTTAGTCAGGTACGTGCAAGAGGGGATATAGTGTTGTCCAGGTACGTGCAAGAGGGGAATATAGTGTTAGTCCAGTACGAAGCAAGAGGGGATATAGTGTTAGTCAGGTACGTGCAAGAGGGGGATTTAATAGTGTTAGTGCACGTACGTGCAAAGAGGGGGATATAGTGTTAGTGCAGGTACGTGCAAGAGGGGATATAGTGTTAGTGCAGGTACGTGCAAGATGGGGGATATAGTGTTAGTGAAGGTACGTGCAAGAGGGGATATGTGTTTAGTCCAGGTACGTGCAAGAGGGGATATAGTGTTAGTCCAGGTACGTGCAGAGGGGGATATAGTGTTAGTATGGTACGTGCAAGAGGGATATAGTGTTAGTGCAGGTACGTGCAAGAGGGGATAGTGTTAGTCCAGGTACGTGCAAAAGAGGGGATATAGTGTTAGTGCAGGTACGTGCAAGATGGGATATAGTGTTAGTGCAGGTACGTGCAAGAGGGGATATAGTGTTAGTGCCAGGTACGTGCAAGTGGGGATATAGTTGTTAGTGCAGGTACGTGCAAGGGGAGGGGATATAGTGTTAGTGCAGGTACGTGCAAGAGGGGATATAGTGTTAGTGCAGGTAGTGCAAGAGGGGATATATTTAGTCCAGGTACGTGCAAGAGGGGATATATGTGTTAGTGCAGGTACGTGCAGAAGAGGGGATATGTTATCAGGTACGTGCAGAATTAGTGTAGTGAGTTAGTGCGTACGCAAGAGGGGATATAGTGTTAGTGCTATGGTACGTGCAAGAGGGGTTATATAGTGGGGTTAGTGACAGGTACGTGCAAGAGGGGATATAGTGTAGTCAGGTTACGTGCAAAGAGGAATACGTGTAGCAGGTACGTGCAAGAGGGGATATAGTGTTAGTCCAGGTACGTGCAAGAGGGGATATAGTGTTAGTGCAGGTACGTGCGTACATACGTTAGTAACACCTTTGATTTGTCAATAAGTCATGAACCGCTTCACCGATTTTGATAATATTTGGCCACAATGTGTGTCATGGGATGGTGTTATGTTTTGCATATGACCCACATTTGAGCGCCCAAGGTCAAGGTCGCCGAGGACTTATGTTCACCTTGTTTGTAAGGCAAAAATTTAAAAAAAAATATTTTGTCTTATTTATCAAGGCTGCAAGCGTGTGCCACCACGGTCTTCAATTTGCAATTTTGCCTCATTTTCTATTGAAGTGGTAGGTGGAATCCATGTTCTCTGAACACATTTTCGAAACTAACATGTACAGAATTTTTGTTTACATCTGTTATAAACATTTTCATGCAGAAAAACAATATTTGTTCTCATAAAAATATTGTTTTTCTGCGTGAACATGTTTATAACAGTTATAAAATGAATCCTAGACACTTAAAACCATGATACAATGTTTCCGATAATCTCATTTTCTTCAACTTGCAGGCCAAGTCACAACTACTACATACGCTCCCACTGGTAAGTATCGTAGTAGGGTTGATTTGTGCCACATTGGAGGCTCCTCACCACCACTGTGGACATATCATGTGTTTATCATGATTTATTGTGTTGGTTTCTTTTTTACATGTTCATGTGCCTCACTGCTCTCGATCCCTATTTCACTGTGTTTCTACACGGTATCTCGCTCCCTATTTCACTGTGTTTCTACACGGTATCTCGCTCCCTATTTCACTTTGTTTCTACAGGGTATCTCGCTCCCTATTTCACTGTGTTTCTACAGGGTATCTTGCTCCCTATTTCACTTTGTTTCTACAGGGTATCTCGCTCCCTATTTCACTTTGTTTCTACAGGGTATCTCGCTCCCTATTTCACTGTGTTTCTACAGGGTATCTCGCTACCTATTTCACTGTGTTTCTACAGGGTATCTTGCTCCCTATTTCACTGTGTTTCTACGGGGTATCTCGCTCCCTATTTCACTGTGTTTCTACAGGGTATCTCGCTCCCTATTTCACTGTGTTTCTACAGGGTATCTTACTCCCTCTTTCACTGTGTTTCTACAGGGTATGTCGCTCCCTATTTCACTAATAAACCGTAACCCTATTTCACTGTGTTTCTACGGGGTATCTCGCTCCTTATTTCACTGTGTTTCTACGGGGTATCTCTATCTCGCTCCCTATTTCACTGTGTTTCTACAGGGTGGCCACAGACTCCAGAAAATAGAGAAAATGCAAAAATAAATGTCCTGCCGGGAAATATCCGGGAATTTATGGCCACCATGCTGTCACTGCAGATTTTAGTTGAAATATCTGCCAAAATAAACTCTAGTTATCGGAGCTCCAGATAAGTTTTGTGTCTAAAAAGTATTATACCTCCAGATTTCAAATTCAATGCATATTTTGCTTGTACAAGTATTATTGATGTTCTCCCTTATTAAATAGGGAACAAATGACAAAAATAACAAATTTAAAAATTTACTTATTTGAGCTGCTTATTTGTTTTCTTTTTACAGCTCAAATAAGGAAATATTCAATTTTATTACAGTATTATTGCTTCTCAGTTTGAAAATCAATGCGTATTTTCACATTGTTGTAAGTATTTTGTACTCCCAATTTTAATATCAATGCGTATTACTATATTTTCCATAAATGAATTGACGAAATGTTCAGAGCTAATGCGCAATATTGCGCAATCATATTGCGCATTTGCTCTGAACATTTCGTCAACTCATTTATGGAAAATATAGTAAATTTTGTAAATATTTTTTATGAGATATCTTCGTAGGTACAAAATAATATTGCTGGTCTCATATGTAGCTATGTCTAACATAGTAACTACAGTGCTCCAGATAAGGTGTGTATTGGCGTATATTAAACACTTAATTTAGCAGAATACACATTGATATTAAAATTGGGAATACAAAATACTATTGTAATAATAGATAGGAGTCCGTTCTACTGTCTTTTCTACATGTGATTAGCTACATTATATCATAAGTTCTACTTCACATTTTGAATTCTTTGTCAAACGGCAGAACAAGTGAAACTGGCTGATAGCTGGAACACACACAGATTGCCAACTTGGCCACTCCATGCGCTGTATAGGATACAGTAACGAGGCAGTATATAACATATATTCTATCACATTTATGAAGCAATTATCTTTGAATGAAACGATGATCATGTATAGAATGGGTCGTTAAGTTTCTGTAAATAGTTTTCATGCAAACTTGCACATGTTCTTAGGTACAAATTCATCTTTTGAGGTAACAATTCACATGACTTGTGTTGGCGTGGAGATTTATCAAAATCTTCATTTTGTGTATTCAATAGCAAATGTTCGCTTTGTTTATTTAATTCTTGTTTTGCTTTGTAGCTGTAGAGCGATTGTTGGAGCTCTACGTTTCGCTGAACTATACTATCCCTGCCACTAATTACCTCAACGTGACAATAACATACAACATTTATTTACTGAAGCTTCAAGATGCGGTATGTATTGTATTGTAATAACATTAAATATTCGGACACCATTTATTCTGGCAAACACATAAATATATGGTTTTACATTAGAAATAGTGTCCCAATAGTTAGGGTTAGTATGAGTGTACTGGTTTATCACAATAGCAATGTATAGGAGTTTTCCAAAACAAATTGTGTCCAAATACAAATGTACTCCCAGATCAGTCTGTGTATCCAGTCAATCTCGTCAGAGGCTTTGCAGTGCACACATTGACAGGCCCGTATGCAGGAATTAATTTAGGGGGGTGCGTTATCGACGGCGCGAAGAGCGAAAAAAAGAATTTGCACAGCCGCGGACAGACATCGGCAGAAAGTGGAATCGATTGTGTTATGTTAATTTTGCAACCAATCCAATCATCACAAAATGTTTATCATTTTTATCAGACCAGTCCATTTATGAACATGGGGTGTTTTTGTTCTCAAAATTATGAACATTACTAAAAAGTGCAGATCCTGATGAGACGGCTCGGCTCGGCACGAGCCGGCTCATCTGGATCTACACTTTTTGCGAATACCACAATACAGGCCTGTGGTGTTGAAATAGTTAATGGGGGTGCGTATGCACCCGTCGCACCCGCTCTGCATACGGGCCTGATTGATCGAAATTTAGTCCCGGCTCGAATTACCCGGTATATAGTTTCCGTATTTCTGTCTTTCCACCTGTAAGATTTGTGTTAACGTTTTTGGGTACCCATTATCTATGAAACTATAAGTCGGATTGACTTGAAACTTCATATATGTCTATCATCATCCATATTTTCATTCTATATCCCATGCATGTTGTTTTCTTCCCACAGGTCAACTCCAAATGACTTTTTGGAATGAGTATTTGTTGGTCAGACTAGGCGGCTGTCAGAGGTATCTGTGAGCCCCTGGTCACTTGCTGTAGGTTAATGGAGCCAATTTGCTGGACTTGATTGTTCTAAAACGTATACTAGGAATAGCTTTTATGCCTGACTTTGAGTAGTGCACGTTTTCACTTTTACGCCCCACCACGATAGTGGAGGGGGCATTTAGTGTTACCCGTGTATGTTCGTCCGTCCGTCCGTCCGTCCGTCCGTCCTTCACCAACCTTGTGATTCGTAAAACTTTTCAACTCGGTATGTTACAAGCTTCCTTATGATGAGTAAATACACAAAGTTTATATTTTGTATTCGACCCCCGGTCATGGATTATCTCACCATTTTTTACTTAGAATTTTACAATTTTGCCTTGTGATTCGTAAAACTTTTAAACTGTAATAATTGCAGACCTGAAAGTCGGTATGTAGCTCCTTATGATGAGAAGATGCGCAAAGTTTATTTCAATTTTTTATTCGACCCCCGGTCATGGATTATCTCCCCCTTTTCGACTTAGAATTTGGCAATTTTACCTTGTGATTCGTAAAATGTTCAAACCGTAATACCGTAGTTACAGACCTGAAAGCTGGTATGTAGCTTCCTTATGATCAGTAGATGCGCAAAGTTTATTTAAATATTTTATTTGACCCCCGGTCATGGATTATCTCCCACTTTTCGACTTAGAATTTTACAATTTGTATCTGCCTTGTGATTCGTAAAACTGTTAAATCGTATTGTTACAGACCTGAAACTCGATATGTAGCTTCCTTATGATGAATAGATGCACACAGTTTATTTCTCTACCCCTGTTTTACTTAGAATTTGACAATTTGCCTTGTGATTCTTAAAACTTTTAAACTGTAATAGCTACAGACCTGAAAGTCGGTTTGTAGCTTCCTTATGATGAGTAGATGCGCAATGTTTATTTCAATTTTTTATTAGATCCCCAGTCATTGATTATCTCCCCCTTTTCGACTTAGAATTTGACAATTTTGCCTTGTGATTCGTAAAACTTTTAAACCGTATAGCTACAGAAATGAAACTCGGTATGTAGCTTCCTTATGATGAGTAGAGGCGCAAAGTTTATTTCAATTTTTCATTCGAGTCCCGGTCATGGATTATCTCCCACTTTTCGACTTAGAATTTGGCAATTTTGCCTTGTGATACGTAAAACTTTTAAACCGTAATATATACAGATCTGAAACTCGGTGTGTAGCTTCCTTATTATGAGTAGATGCGAAAAGTTTATTTGATTGTTGATTCGACACCCAGGTCATGGATTGTCTTTTGGACTTTGAATTTTGCCTCGTTTATTATCAAAGCGATATGTGGGGCATCGGTGTTTTATGAACACATTTTCTAGTTTTATAATGCGTACACACGTATTTGTATTTTAATTCGATTTTTATTCATTTTAATGCGTTATTACGCCAATACGGACCTTAAAGGTACATGCCCACTCAGTAGGCACAAAATATTCTTTATAGCAATTAAATATGTGTATAATTGTGTCACTATTCCGCCAGTTCTAAAAATTACAAGTGCCCGCTATAGAGATATAATCATTCAGTAATATTTATTTTACTGATAGTGACGCGCGGTGGTATTAGGCTATTTTCATATGCAAATGAGGCATGATATTTTTTAATTATTTATACTAATTACATGCGTCACCGGAAAAAATAATATTTTCGACAGAGTATAATGTATGATCATTGCACATCAAAAAATAAATACAGAAAATAAATAGTAATGTCCGTTAACATTTTAAGAAAACACCGTTATCGCCCCTGATATCAGCATTGAAATGTACGTCTGATATAAAATGTATAATAATGCCAATCAATACGCGTGGTAGTGGTGAATGAATGTTTATTTTGCCAGAAAATGTCTCGGATGATGTCTCTGATATAAAGAACATGTTGTGTCTTCTGAGTGAGCATGCACCTTTAAGAAACAAACTTTATCAAATGGAAACTTGCTTGGGATCCTATTATACCATTACCAAATGTTTAACCCTTTGAACCCGATAACCCGCTATATCGGTGTATGCAAACAGTGCAGATCCAGATGAGCCGGCTAGTAACGAGCCGTCTCATCAGGATCTGCACTGTTTGAAAGTAATTTTCATATTTTTGTGAAAAACAAATACATGTACCTCTTTTTTTCTGATATAAAGAACATTTACTGAGTGGGCATGTACCTTTAAATGGAGTTCTGAAATATTTTACAAAAAATTACTATGTTTTCCTTAAATGACGTCGAAAGTTGATGAAATATTCATAGCAAATTCCTGTCCCTCATTTGCTACGAATATTTTGTCATCTTTCGACGTCATTTACAGGAAAATATCACAGTTTCTGTAAATGTGTTGTATGAAGGATTGCACATGCTCTTACAGTCGAACCTCCCCGAATGGCCACCTCTTTACAACAACACCCTCTATAACAGCCGCTATTTTATATCCCAAATGGATGATTTCCTCTGTATCTAACCCTTAGACTGCTGAGCACGAAAATTGTTTTCTGCCGTTGCTTTGCCTTCTTTCTCAATAAAAACATGTTTTGACAGGATTTTATAATCATTTCAATTGGACAAAAAATGTTATTCAGCATTAACCTCCCTACAACAGCCACCTCTCTACAACATCCTGTTTTGTGTCTTCCCATGGGTGGCTGTTGTAGAGAGGTTGTACTGTTTTTACAAAATAACATGGCATGTCCCATATGAATGTAACCATATTCTACATCATCCAAGGGCTTACACTCACGGTTAGTGTTGTGTTTGTTTCAGTTGTTGGAGTTTTACACAAGAAGAATGGACCAAGATGTTGTGAGAATAATTGTAACGTTTATTTCGTAAGTATTTTAACCCCTTAATACAATGCTAAATTAATTTGTGTCGTCTGCTGAATATTTTTTATTTTTCCATTTTTCTCATCAAAAACTTGGTTTGGCAGCACTTTAAAATCATTTCCAATGGAAATGATTCTAAAATCTTGCCAAACCATGTTTTTACTGAGAGAAAAGACAAAATATGAATTATCAGCAAACGACTATTTTAGGTTCACGCATTCTAAGGGTTAAATTTCACATTCTACTTGCATTTGTAACTTCTATGTTTTCTAACAAACATTAAAAACATCTTCTGTATGCAGCTCCTGTCGTCTGAGGTTTTTGTAATGGTTTTACCCGTGTACTAAAATCAATTTATCTACAAGTTGCTTTTGGCTCTTGCTAATAAAATTCATTAATTGACCTAGTTTTTGTTGTGCCTGCTTTAGCAGAAGACGCGACTGTGGTCGCTTCTTTTTCCGTTGTCGTACTTCGTATTCGTCGTTCGAAATGTCAAAAAGTTTGTAGAAACTTCGTCATCATGGTATAACTTTAATATGACTTGACGGATTTCTTCCAATATTTGGAAACGTTATGCTGTGAGTATTTGGAACACACTCATGCCACGATTAGCATGACCTTGCACTTTTTTACCTTCACATTTTTGCAACAACACTTACATGTAGCCATTTTTTTGGCGTCAACAAATTTGTACAATTTTATTTCATTATGATATAACTTTAATATTACTTGACAGATTGCTTCAATATTTGGACACTTGATACATGTGAGCCATTGGAACACACTCATGCCCCCATGAATATGACCTTGACCGTTTGTACATTCACATCCTTGCGGAAAGACTTAGCCATTTTTTTCGTCAAAAAATGTGTACACGTTTCTTCATCATCATATAACATTAATATTACTTGATGGATTGCTTCAATATTTGGAAGTGGTCACTTGATACATGTAAGCATTTGGAAATGATTATAAAGTACTGTCAAATCATGTTTTTGATAAGAAAAATGGAAAATAGAAAGCAGACAAATTTTAATTCAGCAATTTAAGGGTTAACACTTGTGTTAAGGTGATGTACTCCAATTCCCTGGCTTATGTTGATAAACATGGTTATTGCAAACATGTTTTATGTACTTTATGTTTTTCGGGGTGCATTTAGTCGCCACCCTACGAAGCCCCGCACATGTACATCACCCATATAGTGTTTTTCATATTTTATCAACGAATTGTTAAATTGAGGGAACGAATTGTCATTTCGTGAGAACAAATTCTTAATTCGAGGGAACAAATTGTTATATCGTGGCAACGAATTGTTAATTCGAGGGAACGAATTGTTATATCGTGGCAACGAATTGTTAATTCAAGGGAACGAATTGTTATATCGTGGGAACGAATTGTTAATCCGAGGGAACGAATTTTTTTATCGTGGGAACGAATTGTTTATTGTTAATTTGAGAGAACGAATTGTTAAATTGAGGGAATGAATTGTTATTTCGTGGGAACAAATTGATGCGGGTCTCTGTACATTTAGTCGCCATGGCATCGTGTCTGACTGTATTTTACTATCATTGTATCCACAAGTTGGATTGGCTTGAAACTTCATATGCTTATTTGTGTTAATCCTTAGACCGCTACTCACAACAATTGCCGACTGCTGTTGCTTTTATATCTTGCCTTAATTCTCTATAAAAAAAACATGGTTTGACAGCACTTCAGAATCATTTCCAATGTCAAAGCATGTTGTAAATTATTCTAAAGTGCTGTCAAAGCATGTTTTTGAAAGGTTAATCAATTTGTGTCAACGTTTTTGATGGGCACATGTACATCACCCATTTAGTGTTACTGATTTAGTGTGTTTCATTTTCATCTTTTTTTATTTTTGTATATAATGGAAGTGTTTCATTTGTAGGCGAGGTAGTATAAATGTAAATTACACGGTGGTTGTCAAGGATACGAATGACGCTGCACAAAAGCTGGCAGAGGCAGTAAATGACATGGCAAGGGGGTCAGAGGTCAACATTTCAAACACGATGGCACCGGCCTTGGCTATGGCAATTGGTGGAGAGACGGGTATGTATCTCACAGGTGTCCCTTTCAACCCTAAATATCTGGAATAGACTGTGATATGTTAATGTCTGTGGCTTAACCCTTTCACCCCTAAGTAACTGGAATGGATTTTGATATGTTAATTTCGCAACCAATTCACAAATGGTTTTCAGACTAGTCCATTTATGAAAAGTGTGTATTTTTTGTTCTCAAAAATATGAAAATTACTTTCAAAAAGTGCAGATCCTGATGAGACGGCTCGATACGACCCGGCTCATCTGGATCTGCACTGTTTGCATAAACCGCAATAATGAGCGTTCGGGTTCAAAGGGTTAAAGACATATTCCCTATGACAAATTGTATCATTTTCTCAAACACATCTGAATCTCATTCATGGCCTTCTTGGAAAGTTCACAAAACTTTTGATCTTATTTTAATTTCATTCACTTTATAATATTGTGTAACATGTAAAAAAAAATATCTCAGGATTGAGTCATACCACTAAGCAAACTTGGTTTGCTACACTCACTCGTTTTTTTAGTCGAAGGATCCAATAACTCGAACATCATGGTTACGGTCGCTTCAGGGGCGGATCTGGAGGGGGTTCCGGTGTTGCAACCACCCCCTTCAGCCACGGAGTTTACATAAATCACAGTTTACCACCAGTTGGTGTCTGAATTTAAATGCAGTAAAACACAGGAAAGTGCATTTCCGGATATTTGTGGAACACGAAAATAGGACAACCACCCCCCCCCCCCCCATTTGCTTAAATACCCAAATAAAATTTCCAAAAAAAAGAAATCAGAAGTAGCGAGTATCAAAAAACAATAACAATTTGTGGTACATTTATGATGCTTCAAAAAACAATAAACAGACCACAAATATAACATATTTGTCTTATTTTCTATGAAAACGCATCTTGGTATTTCATTAGAATTTTCTCCAAGGAGACAATTATAATGAAATGCCAAGACATGCTTTCATTGCGGAGCAATTTATTCAATAATTGCTGTCTGTTGATATGTAAACAGTTGTGTGATTTTAATTTACCCAATTAAAATTTTGGAGTACCCAATTGCTTCAGAAATGATGGAGTGACACTACTTGATTACTAATTTCTTATCTGGAGCCCGGTTTTCATCTACATACGCACGTAGACCCATCATTACCTTGGTGGGCTTGATATTTTGGCCGCGGCCATCTATTTGAACTAATCATCTCCCTTGGTTGAGTAAACGGTATACACAAAAATTCTTCACCGTATATGGGTTATAATTGCAGTTGACCTGGCTGCCGTGACAGAAGAGACGGTGTTGTGCCCGGCATACGTCCAGACCGCCGGCGCGTGTAGCTCTGGATACAAGTGTGTCATTAACACCGGTGTACCCAGCTGCCAGTGAGTATAGCATGCCTGTTCTATATGAGACCATGGGCTGATTCAGGGGTGGGCGGACCCGGCGCGCGCCCTCCCCTAAATTCGCCGAGTAAAGATTTGTTTACAAGTTACAAGGCCATGTATTCCATGCATGTTTCCATGCAAGTGCTGTGGTTGTTCTCCAGTGAATCCGTGCGACGTATCGATTCTTTGGAGTGCAAACACATGGTCGACTTTAGATTCTGTAAGGACGTACCAGAAGAAAAAGAAAACTGGTACGTTTAAGTCCAAAACTCCCATGGGGGAAGTTCACACCACCACTTGCACACAAACACAGTCTGAGAGGGAGTCAGAATTTATTGCAAGTCCTGACAATGTGAACCAATCTAACGATCTGAATAACTCTGTTTATAATGTCAGGCAATCGGGGCGCTCCCACAGTAAGAGACGCAAGAGCTGCTCGTCATCAGGGTCCAGATCCAGTTCACCTCGTTCAAGGCGACGCTTCCGGAAGAAGCATAGACATAGCTCTAGTAGCTATAGCCGCCGAGACAGTCACGGTAGTTCAAGTCACAGGTCGATCAGACATGGTGACTTGACACACCGACGGGACAGATCCCCTATTAGGGACAGGGAACGAGGCGAATCTCAGACTAATCAGATGTTGATTAATCTGCAGAGAATGATGTCTGCGATCGTGGACAAACAACCTCTCTTGACACAACCGGAACCTGAACAAGTTCAGGAGGCACCGGTGGTTGAGGAGACCATGAGGGACGATTATGAAGTTAATGACTTCAATGAACCGGTGATGGAGGACTCAGATGATGCCCCACTATCATATGTGGAGTCAATTGAGGCTATATACATGTATCTACCTGCAGAGCTGTGCCCTCCACAACCGGTGAGACCCTCGAGGGTTATGTCACTTTGGGAGGCTGACTCGGAGAGGTATCCTCCCAAAGAGATGCCCATGTTACCTCAGTCACCCACAATAGGGAAGATTCTCGATGAGATGCAGATGGTACCGGGGTTTAATATGGAGAAATCGGGGGAAATTGTTCCCAAAGATTGTCTTAAAGGTGCGGCTTCATTGAAGTTTTATAAAAATCACACTTCAACATGGCCGTTTAAGCCACCACCTTTGGACAAAGATGCCCAAAGGGTCGGTATTCAGAAAGTAGTGACTCCGAGTTTATCACCGTCTTTTACGGAGACTATTGACTCCCGCACGAGAGCCATAGTGGCAATGGCATCTCAGGTGGATCTGGCCCTTGCAGCAACTAAGGTTACAATTGACCACGATGACTCGAGAGCAGTCCAGGCTCTGCTACAATCCGCAGCAAGAGCAAATAAGCATATTTTGACGACGGCACTTGCGACATCGTCAGATTTGCTTTTATCTAGGAGAGATGCGACATTGAGTGAATCCACTGTTCTAACGGGTCAGGGTAAAGAGACACTTAGAGCGGCACCTCTCCAATCAGAGACACTCCTCGGAGGGAAGTGTACGCACGTCTCGGAGGCTGACCTGGCAGAAAGGCAGAGACAACAGTTGGCCAAGCTAACTGGCGCTCAGACATTTCGTGGACGTACCAGACCGCCTTTTAGGTCAGGTAGGGTAAGGGGCAGGGGAGGTAAACTCCCAAAACCCTCTCCCACTCATAATTATCAGTCCACTAAGCAAATTGCTGAGGTGTTTAAGAGACCCACACCTCCCATGAGGGGGATAGGTAGAGGGGCTAGAAGTGGGTCAGCTGGTCGGGTCTCCGGTAGGAGACCTCGCAGACCCAGCTACTGAAGGCACGGGGCGCGCTTCGTGTTTGGTGGGGTTGAACATTCCAGAGGCCTGCGTGCCTGTAGGAGGCAGGTTGATGATCTTCTTCCCAGAGTGGAAAAAGATCACCAATTGTCCATGGACGCTAGGGATAGTCAAGAAAGGGTATGTTATGCCCATCCATTCAACCCCACCCATTCGGAGGACTTGTCCAGATTGGGACCCTTCAAAGGACTTGCTCAAGAGAAAAGTATTAGACAAGGAAATTACAAATCTCTTGAGAAAGAATGCGATCGAATAAGTCAGGGACAAAACCACCCCTGGCTTCTACAGCAGGCTTTTCGTTGTTCCGAAGAAGAACGGAAAGCTACGCCCCGTGTTCGATCTGTCAAATTTGAACAAGTTTGTTCTAATAGACCGGTTCAAGATGGAGACTGCCCGGTCTATCCGCACAGCGATAAAAGTGGAAGATTGGTCAGTCTCCATCGACCTCAAAGACGCGTACTTCCATGTCCCGATCCGCCCCACGTCAAGGAAGTTTTTGATGTTTCGATGGGGGGAGAAGATCTATCAATTCAGAGTACTTCCATTCGGAATCTCAACGGCGTCCAGGGTGTTCACCATGTTGATGGAGGTAGTGGCGGCAGCAGCAAGGAAATTAGGCATTGCTCTGCTTCAGTACTTCGACGACTGGCTGATACATCACCAGTTGAGGGCGACCCTGAAAAGAGACCTGGTCAGAGTGTGGAATCTGGTGATCAGTCTGGGTCTCATTCCAAACGGGGAAAAGTCGGAGCTTATTCCATCTCAGGACTTTTGCTACGTGGGGATGAACTTCCTTACCGATGTAGGCAGAGTCAGAGTTCCATTGGACATGATTCAGAGTACCTTGAAAGCAGTATTCAAAGCTCTGGATTCGGTTCGAATGTCTGCCAGGGGCGTTCTGTCATTACTGGGCACTCTGTGCTCAGCAGCAGATCTGATTTGTCTAGGGAGGCTACACATGCGTCCCCTACAAATATATCTGCTGTACCATTGGAGACCACACTTGTTTCCCTTGGACATGACTATACTGCTGTCCGGGGATTTTAAGAGGCATCTCAGATGGTGGGCCAGGAAGTCACGCTACCTTCAGGGCGTTCCAATGGTAGAGAAGGAACCGGAAATGTTTCTCTCCACAGACGCCTCCAACACAGGTTGGGGAGCTCATCTGGAACCGTTGGGACACATGATGAAGGGGAGTTGGGCAGTAGATATGTTGGAGAAGCATATCAACATGTTGGAACTCAGAGCTGTAGTACTGGCAGTACATCAGTCTCTGCAGTATATCACAGGCAAACTTGTTCAGGTAGCGACAGACAATACTACAGTTGTCGCTTACCTGAACAAACAGGGAGGAACGCATTCGGTTCCCCTTTGCCTGGAAACGAAGGAGCTCCTGCTGTTGTGTCGCAGTCACGGAATTACGTTGACTGCCAGACACATCACAGGAAGGAGCAACATTCTGGCAGACTATCTGTCTCGCCAGAACACACCGGTACTGACAGAGTGGACACTGTGTCAATCGGTGTGCAATGCTGTACTGAGAAGGTGATATATCCAAAGCATCAATTTCAAAATGGATCACGTTGGCTATCAAGCGGGCGTATGAGAATGTCTCAAAAGAAGACAATAAGAACCTTAAGATCTCAGCCCATGAGGTTAGGGCAGTGGCAACCTCATGGGCTTTCCAAAACAGAGTTCCATTAGCTCATATAATGAAGGCCGCTTCTTGGAAGTCACAAACTACCTTTTCAAAGTTTTATCTCAGATCTATGTCGGAACAGTGTGGAGACATATACAAATTAGGTCCCTTGGTTGCTGCAGGAAACCTTCTTGCAGGAACGGGGAACTAATTTGTCAAGCATTGAATAAATCGGTAGTAAAGATGTACACTTTACGAATACCGTTTGTGATTTGGGATGTGTACGGACTATATCTCCCAATGCGAAGGTGGTCATTACTCATTAGCTATTTTTGTATATTACTAGTGTTAGTGTTGTTACTCTATAATTGTTTCACTATGACCATATGACGGTTTAGTACCAGATATTGTATAGTTAGTTTGGTAGATGTGCATTCATCAAAGTTTGAGTATTACTCTATAGTTGGGATATGCATTGACTTTTTCTCCCAATATCATAAAATGTTGGCTTATATTATTAGTTGGCTCTTTACTACTATCTGTAATCCACATTTACTATATATTATTACCATGATCATTAAGTTGTGAGTGTAATCGTGGTATAAGATTAAGTGATTATTATGGTAAGATTAGGTAGGTTGGAAGTCCCCAAGGAATAAGATTTAGATAGGTACGTTTTTTGGGATATTGGAAGTGTAATCGTAAGAGTTCTAACGGTTAACTATCTTACCTCCCGCCAGTGTGACAAATTCTGTAGCAGAAGTAACATCACAGGGTCAGTTGGGTAAAAATTAAGGATTTTCATAGAGAAAATCTGTTTGTATCTATACTTACCTGTGATGTTACTTATTAAAGGGCCCGTTATAAAGTTTTATCTTTATCCTCCCGCCCCGCTACAGACAGTTAATTGAAGCGTAGCTTCATATGACTACAAGGTGACTACTATAGGATTTTAATATGTCTGTGCATGCACGGAAGTGCGGCATTGTGGGAATACGGGCACCTGCCTGTATACCACTTAAGAGGTTAATGGGATTGCCTTGTGGACTTCGTTTTCTATTTCATATTATGAAATATGGTATCAGGAATTGTAACTTGATAGCTACTTTATAGCAGAAGTAACATCACAGGTAAGTATAGATAAAAACAGATTTTCTCTATGAAAATCCTTAATTTCTGTGAGTACTTACCTGTTATATGTTGCTATGTAGCTTATATTGGGGCTACCCATTCCGAATACAATTGATTGACCCGCACCTAGTCCGCACTTACACCTGTCCCATCCCATATCGACCGCGCATGCGCGCACGGGAGACTTCCTCTTTGCGATATAACAAATCTCTCACCTTGCGGGGCTGTATAGGATGTTATGGGTTGCTTAACGCTACCCGTTACCTCACTCGCTGGGATAGGAGAAGGGGATGTTGAAGTTTGCTTATGTCCCCTTTCCAGCCCGAGTTGCGCTTCTATAAGCGAACCGCTTGGCTAAAGAGACCACTGATTGTCTCGCTAACTGCTGACTCTGTCTTACTGCAGCGTCAGCAGCAGTCATCTGAGAACATATGTTTCCAAACAGATTCATGGCCTGAAGGGATGCTTCCCGAAGGAGATCTCTTCCCTGTATCGTAAGAATGGACGCCGTAGCTAACGTGGCGTCGCTGCTCAACAGAACCATGTCTGCCGACATAGTCAGAGACGTAGCCATGATATGCCTGGTCGCTCTGACTGACTACTGAAACAGCGACTCCAATGCTCTGTTTGCTATGCCTATTGACGACGTCTATGATCGTACCTTAGACACGACCTAGAATTTCGTTTGTGTTTCATGTATATACAATCCCGCGGCCTGGTAGACGAGCTACCTAGCTCTCTTGCTACTAGACCCGGATCTACCCATCCTGATCGACGAGTCTGTGCGCCCTCCTGTCTGACGTCATCAGACTCACCTCAGGACTAATCCAGTGTGTCGGTAGGCCAATGTCCTATACCGTTACCCTGTTGTATATCCATAACCTTGAACAGATATTCTGCTGAAAACGGCGTGGTCAAGACCAGCGTCGCCGTTATCAGTGGCTATATTTGACACTTCTGTTGGCCAGAGGAATACGCTTGCATTCCACCGAGGCGCGCCCAATTGGATTTGCGTGTACTATACCCACATCGCCTATCCCCTTGAATCTAAGTGTCCTGTGTCCGATGTTCTTGCTCAGTGGTTACTAATAACCCAGAACAGAACTAGTGTCCGGCTTTCTTGCTCAGTGGTTAGCGCATAACCCAGAGCAGAACCGGTGTCCGGTGTTCGTGCTCGGCGGTTAGCGTATAAACCAGAGCAGAACTGGTGTCCGGTGTTCTTGCTCAGTGGTTAGCGTATAACCCAGAGCAGAACTGGTGTCCGGTGTCCGGTGTCCGGTGTCCGGTGTCCGGTGTCCGGTGTCCGGTGTCCGGTGTCCGGTGTCCGGTGTCCGGTGTCCGGTGTCCGGTGTCCGGTGTCCGGTGTCCGGTGTCCGGTGTCCGGTGTCCGGTGTCCGGTGTCCGGTGTCCGGTGTCCTTACTCAGTGGGTAGCGGACCACCCAGAGCAGAACTAGCGACGTTGGATGTCTCAGTCATAAGAGATACCCTGTCACTATTCGGACTCGGACTTGGCTAGACTCAGAAACAGTCTTTAGTTTCTGAACCTTGCCGAACATCGACTGGTGTCCGGTGTCCGGTGTCCGGTGGCCGATGGCCGGTGTCCGGTGACCGGTGGCCGGTGGCCGGTGGCCGGTGTCCGGTGTCCGGTGGCCGGTGTCTGGTGTCTGGTGTCCTTACTCCATGGGTAGCGGACCACCCAGAGCAGAACTAGCGACGTTGGATGCCTCAGTCATAAGAGACACCCTGCCACTATTCGGACTCGGACTTGGCGCAGACTCAGAAACAGTCTTTAGTTTCTGAATCTTGCCGAACACAGACTGGCGTCCGGTGTCCTTACTCAGTGGGTAGCGGACCGCCCAGAGCAAGCGACGTTGGTTGTCTCAGTCATAAGGGACACTCTGCCACTATTCGGACTCGGACTTGGCTCAGACTCAGAAGCCACTGTAGTTTCTGAATCTCACTTATTGATACTTACCCTGATACTTACCCTGATAGTACCTAATGGTCAGGCCCCTCCATAGAGGCCCCCAAGGCCCGAGACAAGCCCGGTTTCTCATTAGAGCAACCGTTATGTCTCTAGCAACAACGGAAACAAATTATCTCATGAGAATCACAAGTTCCCGTTTTTGTGACCACCACCAAATTTCCTGACCCGAACTGGGTTTAGGTTTCCCTTAGCCCATTAGTGAACGTGGTACGGAAAACCTATTCAAATATCGAACGAGACAAAGTCGAAAAAAAAAATGTCTTTGTCGAAAATAGGAACGACCGACAATTGGAAAATTGCGAAGTTCGCGCCCTGTGGCCACACTAAGAAAAAAAACTCGAAATATTTTCAAAATTAAATATTTTCGACTAGCAACTTATAGAAATGAATAGCCCCACTCTATTACAGAAGATATTGCCTACTTACGGACAATAACCATGAATAGAGTGTATAAAACAGCCAAACGAAAATGAGCACCAAAAAGGATACTTTCACGCCAGCCGTCCGAAGCAAAGAGGAAGTCTCCCGTGCGCGCATGCGCGGTCGATATGGGATGGGACAGGTGTAAGTGCGGACTAGGTGCGGGTCAATAAATTGTATTCGGAATGGGTAGCCCCAATAGAAGCTATATAGCAACATATAACAGGGAAGTATGATACAGGAATGATTTTCAGATTCGTCCATTTATGAAAACGGGGTGTTTTTGTTCTAAGAAATATGAAAATTACTTTCAAAAAGTGCAGATCCTGATGAGACGGCTCGTTACGAGCCGGCTCACTGGATCTGCATTGTTTGCATAAACCGCTATAGCGGGCTTTCGGTTTCAAAGGGTTAACCCGTAGACCGCTACACACAACAATTGTCATCTGCCGTTGCTTTATACATGTATGTTGCCTTATTTCTCATTAAAAACATGGTTTGACAGCACTTCAGAATCATTTCCAATGGAAATAATTCTGAAGTGCTGTCAAAGTATGTTGTATATTATGATATAGTGCTGTCAAGCATGTTTTTGATGACAAAAATGGAAAATAGAAAATAAACAGCAGACGACAAAAATATAAGATAGCTGGTTAAGGGTTAAATTGAGATCCCATCACTATCTAACCTTATCTATTGCTGGAAATTAACTCATTACTTCAGAATGTAACTTTACGGATTGACATAATATTTTATTTTTTATATTTGCTATTTCTCAATAAAAGTATATATTGTGTGACCACTCAAATGGTGACGATTCAAATTGTGGTCACGACATATACTTCTAAGCATAAATAAAGAAAATATTCGGGATTTTCCACAAACAAAATGGTATATCCTCAGAGCATAAAATGGGTCAAGACCTTCATCTATTATGCCCCATCACCGAATGGTGATGGCAGCATGTAGTGTTACTGGTGTCTGTCCGTCCATCCCGTACAAATGTAACGCTCAGGTAAATTTCTTATAATTTCTGTTTCCTTTCACTGCTTCATATTTCACACAGACATTCCTCTGGATTTGCTCTATCATGCTGTGACAAATTTTCACTAAACTTCTTACGACTCAAATGTTCGTAAGTGCAAATATAGGATCGTCTGGAAAATTCAATTGATGGATTTACATTTATTGAGCATAGGCTGCATATGCAGCCTATGCTCAATAAATGTAAATCCAATAATTGTTTACAAGAAAACATTGTTAATGTGAAACTTACAGACTATCACAACTTTGCACTTACGAACATTTTAGTCGTACGAAGCTTAGTGAAACGGCCCCCGGATCCTCAGGCCCCCCTTAACCCAAGGCCATATTCCTCGTTCATAATGTGACACAACTCTCCTGTATTGTTTTATAATAACAAACTTAACTACTTGTATTTCCTTTCTTTGTACAAAATTGGTTATTGCATGTATATTTACATATTGCCATCTATAATGCATCTACCGTGTATCGCAGGAAGCAGAAACTGTGAGCATAAAGCAAGAATAAAATCCCATTTTATGCTAATGGCAGTACTAATTTTGTTTCTTATGTCCTGGTTCTTGCAGCCTGTGATACATGTTAGGGAGAGGATTTATATAAGGTTGCTTTCAATCCAATCCCATTTGTATAATTCTGTATATACTACGATTGATGCCTTACTTGTAAATAATATACAAATACAATATGTTTAAAGCAACGCTACGGTATATTTTCAGACCGATTGACACCGACGACAATTTCGGCCTGGTGTTGGGGCTCAGTCTTGGTTTACCGCTGGCCTTCATCGCGCTGCTGGTGGTGATGATCATCTTCATCTACTCGAGGAAGAGCCGCAGTAGGCGCAGGAAGAGTAGGACCTACGATAATGACAGGTGAATACTCTAAAGGCACCATGTCTCAGATACAGTCGAACTGGCATTAAGAGACCACCCAAGGGAGACACCAAAAATGGTCGCTTAAAACAATGGTCTCTTAACACAAAAACGCAAAAAGATATGGAAATCCGGGTACTTGTATGTCCGGTTATATGGTTTAATATTCGGAATCAGGAAATCGAGAATATTAAACATTAACAGACATAAATGCGTTAGAATACTACCGGTAATGCTTACTGTGCAGCTAAGTCTGCATTGCATGTTTTATATTTGGCATGCTACATGTAGAATCTTGGACTAACATATTTGTTTTCAGGACACCCAAGTGACCTTAGGACATGTGCGACCAGTGTAGCCCCAGATCAGACTGCGCAGGCTGATCTGGGGTTACACTGGTCGCACAATTCCAATTTTCTGAATTATTCAGGCTTTATTTCATCAAAATAGATGAAAGAATTTGAATGTTATTGCGAAATAAAATTGCCCAGCTGAAATCGCAAATAGGCAAGAGTTAATTCCCTTTAGTAATCACTAAGAGCGAAATTTGTCGGTGTCAATAGAAAATATGCAATGCGAAAGTCTGGTGGGATTGGTATACTGGTAAAGAAAGCCCTTTGGCCTTACATAGAGATTATTGATGATTCTTGTGAAAATTGCCTGTGGTTTAAATTGAAGGAAAATTATTGTCATATGAAATGTAATTTTGGTGTTGTATACATTCCACCAGAGGGTTCGCCTTACAGTTCTATTGATATTTTTGATAAATTGGAGCGTGACATTGTTGCATATTCAGCAGATGACAATTATATTTGTTTGCTGGGTGATTTTAATGCCAAAAGTGGCACTCTGTCAGACTTTGTTAATATTGAAGAAGTTATTAGTGATGACAATATTGACTATGCTACAAGTCTCATACTTAATAGACACGCTTTAGTTGATTTGGGTTTCACAATTGAGAGGCATTGTGCAGGTAAAACCAACACAAATAATTATGGTTACATGCTTATGGATTTTTGTAAATCATTGGATGTTCATGTTGCAAATGGCAGGTGTGGGTTGGATGCTTCAGTTGGTAAACCAACTTCCACTGGAGGATCAATCTTAGATTATGTTATTTTATCGCCTTATCTGTTTCCAACTATTACTCATTTTGAGGTACTAGATTTTGATCCCATGATTTCTGATGTGCACTCTGCAATTGTTTGTGAGTTTGCTTTTCAAAATGGCCGCCAAGAAATAGGTTCACCTACCACCTGCAACAATGAACCTCACAATGTTACCAGTGTCCGAGCAAAATGGAAACCTGAATCTCTAATGGAATTTCAAAATGCTGTTAGTCAAACAGATATCACAACGTTGTGTGATGATATTGACTTGTTAGCTACTTACACAGATATTGACATTAACGAGAAAGTTAACGACGTTACTAGCAGAGCATCTCGTGTTCTCATGGGTGCTGCAGAGAAATGTAATTTTATTACTGCTGATCAGTCTACTTTATCAGGTTGCAGTGATAAAAATGCTCATAGAACTAAAAAGCCTTGGTTTAATCAAGCATGTAAAGTTAGTAGAGCTAGCTATATTAAATCTAAACGCAGGTATAGGACTTTAAATTCACAGTCGAATTACGATCAAGTAAAACAAAACAGTAAAACTGTACAAAAGGGAAATAAATAAAATAAACAATTTAGGTTGTATCATGATTCAATTGCAAATAAGTTGAGAAAGTTGAAAGACTCTGATTCTAAGGTCATACTGGGCTATGCTCAATAAATATTCAGCTGAAGGCAAACATGTAGTTAGCAAAATTTCCGCCGACATATTTTATGAACATTTCAGTAAACTTAATAATGCAGATGAGTTAGACGATACTTTTGAGCCAATTGATTTTGCCAATTTACCAGAGTATAACACGGATCTGAATGAACCTATTTCTCCAGAAGAAATTCTTAAGGTAATTTCCAGGTTAAAAAGTAGAGAAAAACAACATGTTCTATTGAAGATAACATTCTAAATGAGTATATCAAATATTCAAAAGACACTATGCTACCAGTGTACTGCAAACTTTTTAATCTTATCTTAGACAAAGGTACGGTTCCTGATATTTGGTGTAATGGAGTAATCTTACCTTTGTACAAGAATAAGGGTGACATGCAAAGCCCAGACAACTATAGAGGGATTACTATACTAAGTTGTTTTGGAAAACTTTTCACAGGAGTCTTGAACAATAGGTTAAACAATTTTCGGATTATTGGATGAGGAGCAGGCTGGTTTTCGTAAACATTATGGCACTACTGACCACATATTTACTCTGAAAATGCTAACTGACTTTTATTTATTCCAAAATAAACGTTTGTTTTGTGCATTCATCGACTATCGAAAAGCTTTCGACTCAGTTAATCGCACTGCACTTTGGAGGAAATTGCTCCAAACTCATGTTAATGGAAATTTCTTTAGAGTTATTTACAATATGTACGATAAAGCTAAATCATGTGTAAGAGCAGGTCAGCAGTTGTCTGACTTTTTTAAAAGTTCTGTCGGAGTTAGACAGGGTGAGAATTTGTCGCCTATTTTATTTTCTTTGTTTCTTAATGACCTGACTCAGTTTATGTCAAATTCTTATGGAGGTTTAAATCTGTTAACTGATGATATTCACTCTTTCCTAGATACCGAAGAAGTAGATGTGTATTTCAAACTGTATTTACTTTTGTATGCTGATGATACTGTTATTTTCGCGGAATCAAAAGAGGAATTACAGATAGCTCTGGATGCAATGCAAAATTACTGCAATATGTGGCAACTTCAAGTCAACACAGCAAAAACAAAAGTGGTTATTTTTTCCAGAGGTAAACTTAGGAATAAACCCTTATTTTATCTCAATGGTTCTAATCTTGACGTAGTTGATGACTTTAGTTATTTAGGTATTAAATTTAATTTTAATGGTAAGTTTGCAAAGACTAAAAAGCATTTGGTAGATCAGGCACGAAAAGCAATGTTCCATGTAATTAAGAAATGTCGGAAATTATGTTTGCCAGTTGATTTGCAGCTTCACCTTTCTGACACAATGATTGTCCCAATTTTACTGTATGGGTCCGAGGTATGGGGCTGTGAGTCACTAGATGTAATAAACCATTTTCAACTTAAATTCTATAAAATGCTACTAGATGTCAAACAAACTACATTTACTGACATGGTATACGGTGAAGTTGGGACAGTTCCGATTGCTGTAAAAGTTAAAAGCAGAGTTCTCAATTTTTGGAGCAGACTAATCACCGGCAAGCAGGACAAAATATGTTGTATTATGTATAAATTACTGTATTCAATGCATACACAAAATGTTTACCATTCGCCCTGGATAAGGTTTGTCCACGATACATTGGATAGTCTCGGTATGTCTGACCACTGATTGTTGCAAAAAGTTGATCATCCTTTAGTTTTTAAGCATAAGGTTAAAGCTGTTTTGAATGATCAATATATGCAGCAGTGGAATATAATATTTGTAATTCAGCTAAATGTTTAAATTACAGAATATATAAATCCACTTTTGAGTTTGAAAAATACTTGAAGATTCTTCCTCCGTCATTAGCTTCTATTATGAGTAAATTCAGATGCTTAAGTCATAAAATGCCTATTGAACAAGGTAGATTTTTTGAAATAATTAGAAGACAATAGATTATGTAATATATGTAACAGACAGGAATTAGGTGATGAATTTCACTATCTTTTTAATTGCCATATTTTTCCCAAGAAAGGAAGAGGTATATTTCCAAAGAATGTTATACATCACCTAACACCTACAAATTTGATGCAATTATGAATTCGACAGAAAAACAAACACTTGTCAAATTAGTATTGTTTATGAAAGTAATCATATCAAAATTTAAGTGATTATTCTCAGCTTTCAATAATTTTAAGGTTATTTCATCTTCCTTAACTTCATATACATGTATCATGTTTGTATGTATAATTTGCGTGTGTTTTATATCATGCCATGTTTGTTTGTTGTGTTATGTTTTCTTCTTAACTCAGATGCCCATATGGGCCATGAGTAATAAAAACTTGAAACTTGAAACTTGAGTTCGAGCTTAAACTATGGTTACTATAGTTGAACTATAGTTCAACTAAATAACCGCGAACGCAGACTGGTTCGACCTGTGACGTCATACATCTAATATAGTTCGACTAGCCAAAAGACGCATTTTCCTCCAGTTTCAAGATGGCGGCGAATAGGTAAAAAGTTCTAGAGAGCGGGAAATTTACATGGAAATTATCTACTAGACATGCGCAATGCATCTACTATAGTTCAACTATAGTACGAACCCGAACTCGCTATTAAGGAAACTAGCGATTCAAAACGAGGTTTCAGGTCAACAATCATAAATGAAAAGTCATGCAGAGCATGATGTTATTAGCCGATCAATTCAGGGTTCAATATATGTCAGGGAAAAGTGAGAGAAGTGTTGATTTCCTCCCCAACCAAATTCTCCCAGTTATATTTAGCTATCATTAATATCTGATTATAGCAATACTTATGGTAGTCAAATGTAAACAATATTATTCCAGTTGAAAGAATTAACCTTTGAACATAGGTGAAGGCACATTACACAAATATTAGCAAGTCAACCGAAATCTTATAAATACCAGATTTTTGGCGGCCATCTTGAAAATATGATAATTATATACTGAATATTAGTGTAGTTTACAATTCTTTAATATATCCATCAGAAATGTTTTTTTAACAACTTACACCAATTTCCAAGTTAAGGACCATGACGTATTGGCTCATATATTGGCAAGTTTCGACTTCCGTCTAGCATAAAGTTCAATGACCTTGAAATTACCTTGAACTTGGTTTAAAAAATGGAACCCGGATTTTTTGGAAACCTTATACATTCAGGTTTATAAAAACACCCGCGGGTGCCATAAATTAACACGAGGTGTCGGAATCTTATATATATACTTACAAATGCACCTGGACTAGAAGGCAAACCGCCTAATTTTAGTTTACCGAACTCTTGTAGATAAAACGTTTATTTATAGCCAAATTGCAAACCGCCTAACTTTAGTTTACCGAACTATTGTAGTTAAAACATTTATTTATAGCCAAATTGCAAACCGCCTAACTTTCGTTTACCGAACTCTGGTAGTGAAAACGTTTATTTATAGCCAAATTATGTTATTTCGCTATATTTAAAGTTTTCAACAGAGACAACGGCCAAAAATTAAAAATTATCCGGTTGATGTAATTTTGAAGTGATACAACAAATTTCGCGTTTGTAGATTACCGAATATAGGAGAAAAGGGTGGTTACAAACTTTTTCACAAACCGATTTGATTTGGCTCATATTTAAGGGTGGGAATTGGCTCGAACACCTTCCATACCCGGGATATATAGCCCAGTAAAGAAGCAGGCCGAAGGTCGTCGTTCTGGTTTATCTTTCCGAATTTTGATAAATGTTGCATTTATAATTCAGGCTCCAAAAATGTGCGTCAAATATAGGAGAATCAATGGATAACCAATATATAGCCGATCTATAAATAGATCGGCTAATAACAATGCAACATTCACACTTTGACAGTGACAGGGGATTTGTTTCCTTTGTTTGTTACACGCTTGAGGCTAATTTCACCTGGAGAAAGGGACATCCTGTCAATTAATCCTGTCATAAACTAACATTGTTTTTAGCTCGCCTGCACGAAGTGCAGAATAGCTTATGTCATACCCCGGCGTCGTCGGCGTCGGCGTCGTCCACAAACTTAACGTTGGGTAAATGTCTTATAACTTCTGTTTCCTTTCACAGAACACCTTGTTATTTCATACATGCATTCCTCAGATGACCCTCTATCATGCTGTAGCAAATACATGACCCACCACCAAGCCCTTACCCTCAGGTCAAGGTCACAAACTTGGCATATTCATAAACTTAACGTTGGGTAAATGTCTTATAACTTCTGTTTCCTTTCATGGAACACCTTGTTAGTCCATACATGCATTCCTCAGATGACCCTCTATCAAGCTGTAGCAAATACATGACCCACCACCCAGCCCTTACCCCAAGGTCAAGGTCACAAACTTGTCACATTCATAAACTTAACGTTGGGTAAATGTCTTATAACTTCTGTTTCCTTTGATGGA
Organism: Conchocele bisecta; assembly: GCA_029237695.1. Lineage (NCBI taxonomy): Eukaryota > Metazoa > Mollusca > Bivalvia > Lucinida > Thyasiridae > Conchocele > Conchocele bisecta. The sequence continues at coordinate 75,366,776 of CM055270.1, read as the reverse complement.
ACGCCTTGATATTTCATACATACATTCCTCAGATGACCCTCTATCATGCTGTAGCAAATCCACAACCCACCACCCAACCCTTGCCCCAAGGTCAAGGTCACAAACGTAGCATGTTCATAAACTTTACATTGAGGTAAATGTTGTGTAACGTCTGTTTCTTTACACTTTGAACGCTTTGATATTTCATACATGCATTCATCCGATGATCCTCTATTGTGCTACAGCAAATCCATGACCCACCCCACCCCTTTCCCCAAGATCAACATCATGAACTTAACGTTGGAGTAAATGTCTTTTTATAACTTCTGTTTCTTTACAGGGAACACCTTCATATTTCATACATGCATTCATCTGATAATACTCTATTGTGCTACAGCAAATCCATGACCCACCCCCCCCCCCCGACCCCTTTTGCCAAGGCCAATGTCACAAACTTATCACATTTATACATGCATTCCTCATGTGAATAGCTGTCATGCTGTAGAAAATCAACAACTTAGTGTGTTCATAAACTTAACTCTGGGTTAAATTTTGTTTTCCTTCTCATTTCAGGCAGCGCATTGATATTTCATACATGCATTCATCTTAATATGCTATATCATGCTATATCAAATCCACGATCCACCTTCTACCACTGACCTCAATGTCAAGGTCCACCGCACACCCCTTATCCCAAGGTCAAGTTATATAATATTCATGTTTTTTATACAACTGTGACAAGTTTGAATGAAGGCTGCCAACAGTCGAGCTTCGTTGTCTTCTGACAACTCTTGTTGTTTACAAAATAAGTGACCGGTGGTTGCGTTAAGGGAAAGTCGTTTAATACACTGTCATTATATAGGCCAAATGGTCGGGTGGAATTGAAAGTGGTCGCTTAAGACAAAAGTCGCTTAATGCACGTGGTCGCTTGTGCAAGTTTAACTGTATGCGCAGAAATTTATGAATCAGATTCGCGAAAAAAAAATTTAATTCTATATTGGTATTTCTCCACCCAATGGCATTGGGGGAAAAACTCTAGATTTTATATCGACAGGTGAATACTTTAACCCTTAGACCGCTATCTTAATTTTTTGTCGTCTGCTGTTTATTTTCTATTTTCCATTTTTATCATCAAAAACATGCTTTGACAGCACGTTAGAATAATTTACATCATTCTTTGACAGCACTTCATAATAATTTCCATTGGAAATGATTCTGAAGTGCTGTTAAACCATGTTTTAATTGATAAATAATGCAATATAAAAGCGACAACAGACGACAATTGTTGTGTGTAGCTGTTTAAGGGTTAAAGGCATCGTGTCTCGGATATGTGCATAAAAAAGATGAATCAGATTCGCGAAAAATAATTTAAGTCTATATTTGTATTTCTGCACCCAATGGTATTGGGGGAAAAACTCTAGATTTGGTAAAAAAAAATTATAATACTGAAGAATAACTACAATTGATTAATACTAATTTTTTTTTAATTTTTTACAATAGATTATTATTAATTTTATTTATTTAAATCAATTCAGCAAGTAGAATGGAAACGTCTGTCTACAGGTGGTATACTATTATCATTATTCATCATTATAAAGTGTTATGTTTCACAACTGGCAGGTGGGAGCATGCGATGGGTAATTTAACGATCGGGGTTCATCCTTACCGGAATTCCAACTTGAGACTTGGTTTGGCCCTCACATACGTCTTTGGCATTTTGTATGTGACAGTTGAATCTGGTTATACCCCTTATGTGAGTGTTACGATTATTAGTAATCCTATTTGAGGGGAAGGGGCCAAGTGACTTGGTTTGGTCTGGACCTGACACCAGGTCAGGTTATTCGTCGAAAGCCATAGAGCCACTTAATGGTCCACCATGTTATCCGTGGCACTCGTGAACTGTTTGAACCCGCGGCCTACGGCCTTGAGATTCAAACAATTCCCTCTGGCCACGGCAAACGTGTACCCACGGCTGGACATTGTCGAACCGTATAGGTATTACCAACCTAACCGTAAATATTGGTTCACCATTTCAGCATGCAGACCTCTATTCTAATGTTGGCAAATGGTATAGATCCTGATGAGACGGCTCGTAACTAACCGTCTCATCAGGATCTGCACCATTTGTTGATAGTTTCTAATTTCTAAAAACAACCCCTTTCTGATAAATGGAATAGTCAGAAAAATGAAAGTGTTAATCATCTGCTGTGTATGTGAATATTTTACGGATGGGTTGTGGTATAGGGGTTAGAACACCTGCCTTCCAATCCGGAGGTTAATTGTGGTTCAAACCTCGCCTACTTTCATAGTATTTCCATCCCACTGGTCTGTCGGATGAGAATTTAAAATGTTGTCCCGACTCTATGTGACCTTAGCTATTGGTGGTTAAACCCTTTCACTTTTACTTGTATGTGAATATTTTCAGGTTATCATCTGATAATGGATTTTTCCCATCAACGATTCCAACACGAATAAACACTGGTGTACGTGGTGGACCATTCAGTGGCTCTATGACTTTCGAGGAGGAGTCGCGCTCAAATTCATCCATCGGCAGACACGACCAGTTACATCAGTGGGGAGACCTGGATTTTTCTAAAGAGCCAACGGGAGCCAGTAAGTATATTTGCAGAGAAATAAGAAACATAGAAGTGAAATAAAAAAAGTTAGCGCACTTGCTGAGGATACACCATTTTGTTTGTGGACAATCCTAAATGTTTTCTTTATATGCGCTGTGAACTTCAAAGCGCATATAAAGAAAACATTTAGGATTGTCCACAATTTTGAAGAATTTGCAAGTATATGTCGCAAATAATAATAATAATAATAATAATAATAATAATAATAGTCTTTATTTACAGAGGGTAAGACATTTAGTTAAAAACTAATCTCCCCTGTGGCTATCAGATTTGTCATACATAAAAACATACATACAAGGTAATGAAAACATGTCACATGTCTATAGTTGGTGATCTGGTGGTTTTCTCAACCCCAAGTAACTGGAATGGACTGCTACATGCCACCCCAATCTAATCCAATGGTCTCAAAATTGTATATACATGTGTGTTTACATACAACTAGACAATGGTAAATATCTACCTAAAATGGAAAGTTAACATGGTATGGTTATTAAATCAATTTTTTCTGTCTTTTAGTTTGGGCGTGGTTAAAGGTTTCTTATTCCAACAATTTATTAACTTTTAATCATTTTTATAAAATTGCAATGGAATGAGTTTATTGATTTGGCAGATTTCAAGTTTTCTGATAAGCTGTTCCATATTATTGGATCTGCATATGTAATACTTTGTTTAAAAAGTTCTTTATTTGGTTTCGGTATTATAAAATTGTTTAACACCATTTGAAGCGTCTTGTCGAGAAATGCGTGATCACAACATATATATTTCAGGCGCGGATCCAGTCGGGCGCACGTCCCTTCTAGAATTTGTCAAGTTTAGATTTAACCCATTTTTGCGTGGAAATATCTAATTATTTTTCTTATCGACACAGAAAGTGTTGTTACCACTCAATTGAACCATCTCGTCGAGACGGTTCAACTGAGTGGTAGCAACATGAACTTTCTTTGTGTGTGTAAGTATGGTTGACAAACATGTGTTTCTCATTTACACTTAGCACATTAGTATCCATGCCCCCTGTAGACCTAACTCATGGATCCAACACTGCATTCATTGAGAAGAAAAACAAATAAAAAAAATATAAAAAAAATACATGTACCGTATTTAAAATACTTCTGTGCATTCAGAATATATATAGAGTTTATTTAACTACCATTTTGAAAAAAACGGATTTATTTCACGAGACATTTAGAGTGCGGAGCACAAGTTTCTTTATCGGATTTCCAGATGTCAAGGGAAATAAATGCGGTATTTCAAAATGGTAGTGGAATAAATTGTATATATTGCTCTTCGGAAAATGTTAAATTTGCTCTTAGACCAGCTTATAACGTTGTCAAAATTGACTATTTTGACGTTAGCGTATGAATTGTTTCTTCGCCGGAAATGACGTCAAAACGTGATGTCAATTACCTCTCGTGAACGTCTAGGAGGAAATATTTCCTGCAAGGAAATAAACACAACACTTGTCGTCTGCTGTTGCTTTATATCTCGCCTTATTTCTCAATAAAAAACATGGTTTATCAGCACTTTAGAATCATTTCCAATGGAAATTATTCTAAAGTGCTGTCAAAACATGTAGGAAATTATTCTAAAGTGCTCTCAAAGCATGTTTTTGGTTATAAAAATGGAAAATAGAAAATAAACAGCAGACGAAAAAAAATAATATAGCGGTTTAAGGGTTAACATTTAATAGTTTGATTGATTGTGGCTGATTTACATGTACATGTAGAAGCTTGATGCTCACAATAACGTGTCTATCTATTTGCAGCAGGACATGACGACGAAAATCAATTGAGGTCCAACTTCTCCTGGGACTTCATGTATAATTATATCGGCCCCAATGAAAAGGTACGTATCCGGCCCGTAGCTGTGAATAAAATAATGCCACGGCGGATTAATGAGCGTGTGGGGGCCCTCCACCAGAAACAATTCAACCTAGACCCTCAAAATTGCGTTTCCTGCGTTCTAGAGCCAAAATAGTGGCTATGGCCGCGCGTATACAAGTAATACGAGTGTCACCTGTGGCACAAATATTTTCCACCATTAACTCATTAACCCTCACTACGCGGGAGACGAACATTGTCGTCTGCTGTTTTTCATTTTTGCCTTAATTCTTAACAAAAAACCTGTTTTGGCAGCACATGAGAATCGTCTCCAGTGGAGACGATTCTCATGCGCTGTCAAAACAGGTTTTTATCTAGAAATATTGAAAATAAAACACTTCCAGCAGACGACAAAATTTAACTCCGCGTAGTAAGGGTTAAAGTCTACAGGATGGATACAATGGTTTTTATCGAAACAAATGAGATTATTTTGTTTATTTCTCCATATGTGGCTGTGACTAGAGAAATGGGTCTTAAGGGATTTCTGACCAGCAGAGCTCCAGATAAGTTGCGTAATTCCTTAATTACCCAATCAAAATTGCCAAAAACCCAATTGAAATCAGAAGTAGCGAGTATCAAAAAGCAATTAAAAATTTCTAATGAAATGCCGAGACATGTTTTCATTTCAAGGCAAACTATACAATAATTGCTGTCTGTTCAGGTGTAAACAGTAGTGTGATTTTATTTTACCGACTTAAAATTTTGAAATACCCAATTGCTTCAGAAATGATGGAGTGACAATACTTAATTACAAATTCCTTATCTGGAGCCCTGCTGACCAGTGTAGCTGATGATCAAATAGCACACTACTGTAGCCTGATAATGATCTATATTGCTTGACGGGTGATTCATTCATGGAATGGCGAACAGTACAGATCCTGATCAGACTATGCGGATGCACAGGCTGATCTGGATCTACACTGGTCGCAAAACTAATAAGTTCCATTCAGTCACAACATGCTGTTGCTCATTTAAATTATCTAGGCTGCTGAACCACCACACAGTCTGATCAGGATCTGCACTGTTCGCCATTCCATCAGTGGAACACCCGTCGTGTTTCTAACAAGCAATATAAATCGACAATAGGTAGCAGTGTGCTAATTTGATCTGGACCTACATTGGTCAGAAAGCATATAAGCCCCATTGTTCCAGCCTCAGATATGTATAATCCATGAGCCACGTATAAACCATGGAGTTGTCCGATTAGCGCAATCTGTATCGAGCGCGCTTCTCACCAATGCGGCCCTGGGTTCGATCCTCGGCCGGGGCAGTATGTGAGGTGGTATGGTGGTCGCCAGATCAGACAAGTGGGTTTCCTCCTGGTACACTCCCGCCTGCGATTCTCTTACCAAGAATTGCAATCCAGCGGTCCTTGAATTGCAATTCTTCCCCTCTGGAATTGCAGTCTAATTGCGGTCCAATCGCGGTCCCGTTTTTGCGGTCATTATTTCGCGATACCGTTTGTGCGGTCATTCTTTCGCGGTCCAGTTTGTGCGGTCATTCTTTCGCGATACCGTTTGTGCGGTCATTCTTTCGCTATTTGCGCTTCTTTCTTCTTTCTTCCGACTTTGTCGAAATTAAAGACCATCCGGTTATTGGTCTAATTTCATAAAAAATGTTAACTGCCATGAACACACATAAAGCGGATTATAACAATTTGACTTTAAGCAACGTAGCATGATTCTAGTCATGTTACGGGTTATTTCATTAAATCAGATAGAGTATATTCAAAAATGGCTGAAATTATGCCAAACTCAAAACTCAAATTTTGCAAAATATTTCCCGATAGGCGGCCATTACGTTGCCTTGATACGCAAGAGGGCAAACTTGATTAAGCTAAAATTGCTTTTGGAAAGACTCGTCCGGGACATCCCTGATTACGATAAACAAAATGTTAATAATATGTGAAATATATACACCTAATTCTACTATTTATGTATATTTTATTGGATTTTAAATGGCTAAATACAGATAGGAAAATATATCTTTTCGTCAGAAAAATCAACTATTCTGATTTTATTGCCGCATTGGTCAACAGAGCGGTCCGCTGGTTTGACCGCAGAGCACAGCGTAAAGCGGTCATTCTTTCGCAGTTTAAAGAAAAAAAGGAGCGTAAACTGCAATTAAAAGCGGAGCGCAGCGCTAACTGCGCTATAAGTATTGCAATTCCGCAACCAACTCGTTGGACCGCAGTCACATGATAGCAGTACGATTGCGGTCCAATTGCAATTAATGGGAACGCGAATTGCAATCCTGCACTCCAAGAATTGCAATTCGCCCGGAAAGAGAACCGCAGGGCGCTCTGCACTCCCGCCTGCAATTCTCTTACCAAGAATTGCAATCCAGCAGTCCTTGAATTGCAATTCGTCCCCTCTGAAATTGCTGTCTAATTGCGGTCCAATCGCGGTCCCGTTTTTGTGGTCATTCTTTCGCGATACCGTTTGTGCGGTCATTCTTTCGCCGTCCAGTTTTTGCTTCGCGGTCCAGTTTGTGCGGTCATTCTTTCGCGATACCGTTTGTGCGGTCATTCTTTCGCTATTTGCGGTAAAAACTTAGCGTTACGCGTATATATACACATACAGTAGCACTTTTCTGCTCCTTACCTATTTGTATATATACTAATATCGTATACATATCGTAATCGTATAGTATTGGCATATTTAATGAGCATATCGTATGATCATATAATATTGGTATGTTTGTACCGTATCATCGTATAGTACAGTTTGTTTACATTATACAAACGAATTATACGAATATTATACAAACATACGATATCCGTTCGTATATACGATATATCCGTACGGATATGGTATGAATATACAGTGGGGTCATCGTGCACCGGTTCATTTCGCATGTAAACATGCGGTTTTCATTTCGATCATCTGCCACAATTTTAAGTTTTTCAAAATGAATACATTTTCAGTTTTACGATACAGAAACAATTTAAAACTGAGGATTGTGAAGTACGGTATCACAGTGCTTATACATCATGTGTGTTCAGTAAAGTAATTCATCAGTAATTCATCATTGTACTCCGCACCACCGCCGGCGACACAAAACAATGATCCCCCACACACACCAGCCATCTACATTTGGCGTCATAAAAGTTCCAGTATATATCCCACAGTGGGAATAATGTGTATCACCACCACCACCAGTTTTTGTCTATGACTACACTACACCCCCCCCCCCCCCCAACCGACCACCACTTCTGTCTGTAACGCAGGATGACGTGGCCGACTGATCAAGTGCTAAACTATTCCTGGTGCGATGGCCGACTGATTAAGTTCTAAACTAGTCCTGGAGCAATGGCCGACTGATCAAGTTCTAAACTAGTCCTGGAGCGATGGCCGACTGATCAAGTTCTAAACTAGTCCTGATGCGATGGCCGACTGATCGAGTGCTATACTTGTTCTGGTGCGATGGCCGACTGATCAAGGGCTAAACTAGTCCCGGTGCGATGGCCGACTGATCAAGTGCTATACTAGTCCTGGTACGATGGCCGACTGATCAAGTTCTAAACTAGTCCTGGTGCAATGGCCGACTGATCAAGTGCTATACTAGTCTTGGTGAGATGGTCGACTGATCAAGTTCTAAACTAGTCCAGGTGCGATGGACGACTGATCAAGTTCTAAACTAGTCCTGGAGCGATGGCCGACTGATCAAGTGCTAAACTAGTCCTGGTGCAATGGCCGACTGATCAAGTTCTAAACTAGTCCTGGAGCGATGGCCGACTGATCAAGTGCTAAACTAGTCCTGGTGCGATGGCCGACTGATCAAGTTCTAAACTAGTCGTGGTGCGATGGCTGACTGATCCAGTTCTAAACTAGTCATGGTTGCTATACTAGTCCTGGTGTGATGGCCGACTGATCAAGTGATAAGCTAGTCCTGGTGCGATGGCCGACTGATCAAGTGCTATACTAGTCTTGGTGCGATGGCCGACTGATCAAGTTCTAAGCTAGTCGTGGTGCGATGGCTGACTGATCCAGTTCTAAACAAGTCATGGTTGCTATACTAGTCCTGGTGTGATGGCCGACTGATCAAGTGCTAAGCTAGTCCTGGTGCGATGGCCGACTGATCAACGGCTAAACTAGTCATGGTGCAATGGGCGACTGATCAAGTTATATACTAGTCCTGGTGCGATGGCTGACTGATAAAGGGCTACAGTAGTCCTGGTGCGATGGCCGACTGATCAAGTGCTATACTAGTCTTGGTGCGATGGCCGACTGATCAAGTTCTAAACTAGTCGTGGTGCGATGGCCGACTGATCAAGTTCTAAACTAGTCATGGTGCGATGGCCGATTGATCTAGTGCTATACTAGTCCTGGTGCGATGGCCGACTGATCAAGGGCTAAACTAGTCGTGGTGCGATGGCCGACTGATCAAGTTCTAAACTAGTCATGGTGCGATGGCCGACTGATCTAGTGCTATACTAGTCCTGGTGCGATGGCCGACTGATCAAGGGCTAAACTAGTCTCGGTGCGATGGCCGACTGATCAAGGGCTAAACTATTCCTGGTGCGATGGTCGACTGATCAAGTTCTAAACTAGTCCTGGTGCGATGGCCGACTGATCAAGTTCTAAACTAGTCCTGGTGCGATGGCCGACTGATCGAGTGCTATGCTAGTCCTGGTGCGATGGCCGACAGATCAAGGGCTAAAGTAGTCCCGGTGCGATGGCCGACTGATCAAGGGCTAAACTATTCCTGGTGCGATGGACGACTGATCAAGTTCTAAACTATTCCTGGTGCGATGGCCGACTGATCAAGTTCTAAACTAGTCCTGATGCGATGGCCGACTGATCGAGTGCTATACTAGTCCTGGTGCGATGGCCGACTGATCAAGGGCTAAACTAGTCCCGGTGCGATGGCCGACTGATCAAGTGCTAAAGTAGTCCTGGTGTGATGGCCGACTGACCAAGTGCTATACTCTGCATGGCCGACTGCGCACGTGCTATACTGGGCATGGTGAGATGGCCAACTGATCAAGTGCTATACTGGGCATGGTGCAATGGGCGACTAATCAAGCGCTATACTGGTGATGGCAGACTGATCAAGTGCTCTACTAGTCCTGGTGCGATGACCGACTGATCAAGGGCTAAACTAGTCATGGTGCGATGGGCGACTGATCAAGTTATATACTAGTCCTGGTGCGATGGCTAACTGATAACCAATGCGGCAATAAAATCGAAATAGTTGACAAACGTATCCGTGTTCCAATCCAAAATTTTATCCCATCTATCTAATTCAAAGTGACTACCCTAGAAAGTCAGCGGTATTTGTGATCTGTTTTTTTGGTGCGAAATATAAATCGGCGGGTTATTGCGAGACAAACAGTGAAACATTGACCTTGACAATTTCTTGGACAAAACAAAATGTCGTCACTCACTCACTGCCGTTCCGAATATCAAGAACACATTAATAGACACCACCATGCTGACAATATATTTATTTTCATATAAAATCAAATGATAATGTGTGGTCTACGGTATAATATAGCAAAACAAAGCATCAATTTTGCGTTTTCTTTACTTTTTCGTCGGTATCAAATTACGTTTTCCTATTATGTTGACATTATTTCGACGCGATCCTATAGTCGACATGACAATTTCTGAGATCAATACAACTTTTCATAATGTCTTTCAATTTCAAGCTGCAAGGAGACTGTGAATTGCATATTAACCATAATAACATGGTGAACATATTGATAATAATTTTAAAAGAAAAGCATATTTTCATTTTCGAAACCTGATCATAAAAATTAAAATATTATTTAAAAATTTATTTTGGAATTAGATTTATATTACTGCAAACGTTCTGTTCTAGCTGTTGATTTCTATTGGCCCGATTCAAATTTTGTGAAGAAATAATATTTATTCCGATGATAGCCATTTATTTAAAATAAAACGGTTTACTTGTGTCACAGAGTGAGAAAGATAAATAACGGCCCGGAATCGAACCAGGGACCTCATGTTTACCGTACCATGCCCATGACTCTACCGAGCAAGCTAACAAGGCACAGATCATACACACTTCATCCCCATGGTCAGTTGCGTACTGTGACATTCTTCTCCGCCAAATTGAAATTCGTCCTCGAATTCTATGTTTAATTTTTGTCTCCGAATTCCATATGTTTGGGGTACAATTTGGGAGTATTTATCAGTCGCGGTCCTTTGTTGGGCAACAGAATACTCAATTATCGTCCGTACCCAGAGTTCCGGTGCTTCATAGGTTTTTATTTCCTGCAGAGTACCGAATTGGATCTCATTCGCGCTTTAGCTGTTAATTGTGACATATTTTTCTGTACTTATTACACAGAAATGAATAAGTAATACTGACATTTCTTT